>VYXC01005839.1:696157-813993 GCA_013397175.1 Platysteira castanea
GCCATGCGGTCAGAGAAATAAAACATCCATGAATATCTACTAAAAATACTGTTCCTGATTCTTTCTACGGACAAAGCTGTCTTCAGGGAGGGTGCAGGCTTTAACTGGACATCAACAATACCCTAGTAAATGTACAGTGCAGAATGGCATAACTTGAGGTCAGAAGGGAAGGTGCAGAGAATGAGGTGATATTTTCAGGGTGGTGGGGTGGGAAGATAATCTTGCAGAAGCGTTTTGGCTTAATATAGTATTATATTTCTCAAGTCCAGTGAAAATACCAAAAGTTTTATAATGTTTTGGGCAACAGATTTCGAAATTTGTTAGGATCCTTCTGTCTGAAGGATGTTCTACAGGGAGACTCTGCAGACCTTAAATATAGCCCAGATGTTGGTGTCTGGAAGAAAGCTGAGCCAAACACTGGATCGTGCATGTAGATGACTGATGGGATAGAGACAGAAGGCTATGAAGAGGACTTGGGACAGGGGAAATGAAAACCTATGTTTTACCTTCGTTGATAATGACTCCTCACAAGGATGCATCGCAGAAACAGTCAGACCTATAATTTGCACAGATGGTAGGAGCTCTGAATAGAAAAACAAAGCAAGACAAGTGAGTTTAGAGGAAAAAGAGAAGGAAAGGTGGCCTGAGTGTGATTCATCACTTGCCTCTGCTGCTCTGAAACCTGGAAGGAACATAACACAGAGGTTCTAAAGAATATGTTGTATGAACAGAAGTGAGGAAGTTAAAAAAGAAAATATTTCATGATCTTTAAGGCCACCATGTATAAATCTTCACCATCTTTTCTGGCAGGCTTTATCAGCTCAAGCCCCACTGCACTAAAGAAGGTCACTTGGTTTCAGGAAATTTCTGTGTGTGGACACACTATTCAGGAAAAGGTTTCATTCACAAAAGTGGGACAAAGTGGGTGAGAGTGGTTTGGAAATAATTGTTGAAGATTTTCACTGGGAACACTTCACCAAGACCAGATGGTATAAGCCAGTGAAGAGAAATGCCTTTGACAATGGAGGAGAGGCTCTCTGGAGAGCAGTAGCACATTGTGCATTAAATAAGCTTGGAGATAGATAAATGGAGTAGTGGTGAAGGAGGAAATTGTGGGTGGTTTTAGTAAAAGAGAGAAAAATATTATTATCCTATAACCATGCAAGAAGGAACAGACCAAAGGGGCGCCAGATGGAAAGTTTAAGTTCTCACAAAAAATTGAAGGATATGATGGATAACATATGTAATGGAGAGCAGGTGAGGGGATGCAGTTATTGCATCAAGTGGAAGGTTTGAAGGAGAACTGTAGGTAAAAGAAGAGCCTGCATATACTGCCAAAGGAAAAGAGAAGGAAGAAAGTAGAGGGAAGGTATTACTTGTAGGATTTCCCCCATTAAAAACTGATGCAGTACAGTGTAGAGGGAGTGTGGGCAGTACAGTGTATAGCTGCAGTGAAGTGTTGGGGTGGCTTTAGGCACAGGAGTCAAGTGAATGGGATGGAGCTGAAAAGGTAGAAGAGCTGAAGTAGAGCGGCGAATTTGTAAATATTGGTAAAAATAAATAGATATGGGGCTTAAACTAACAAATTAACATTTATGTTATCACTGAAAATGCTCATACTTATCCTCCCTCAAAACAAAGATTTCAAGTCGTGTAACTGAGTTCTAAGTGCAGCTTTTTCAGGCTAAAAACGTGCCTGGCTATGGCAATAATTGCTCAGAAGGCAGTTTCTGTCTTCTTGCTCAGCAAACAAAATTCCATCAAATGAAATGCAATTTAGTCACTTTCTGGTCTTCCTAAAATAACAAGTTTGTCCACACAAATCTGTGAATATTATCTGAGATTTATTCAGTATTTATCACTGAGTATGTGAAGTGGAGCCATATGTAGTGATAATGCTCAGTGCAAACAAATAGTACCAAGCATAACACTTCAGGAAAGGTGAGGCACTACATGCTATCATGCAGATAAGTGCAAAGTTTTAAGGTTTATATTAAGGTTGCATTTGTGAAGATTTTGCTGAATAATCCACAGTATGGAATTGTACTTATTGAGAACAGAATTTATCGCATTATATTGTATTACTATTACTGTACACAGCAGAGAAGTCTTTATTTTGCCTTCAATTTTCCCATCTTATAAGAATATTGTGAAGAGAAAAAAAAAGTGAGGTACATTGTTGGGACTTACAACAGCTTGTCCAGCTGTGGGGCATTCATTTGTCTTGTCTGAAAATGCTATTCCAAATTATCCCAAGGATTTGTCTCTGCTACTCCCCTCCTCAGACTGGCTCTGACTTCACCGTCTGTTGCCCACAGAAATGCCCTCTGACTGCATCTGTAAATGCTGTGCAGTAAATATGCTAACATTTTAATCTGCACTGCCATGCCAGTGGATTTCCAGTCTCTTTTTCAGCAAGATAATGTGTATGGTGCAAACATTTCTGCATCTGTCCAAAAATGGGAAAGGATTGTGCCATCTTCCTCCTGTATTTGGAAAAGGCAGTTCTGAAGTGCAAACCACCTGCGAGTCCTGGCAATACAGTCTGGCCAGGGACTTTTGTGGCTAAAATCCAGACCAGACAACCCAGACCTTTAAGGCCAATTAACCTATTGTGGATCACAGAGCACAGGGTCCAACTCAGTACATGCCTGTGGCATGCTGGCTCATTTCTGCTGGGACACCAAGTGCTGCAGCAGCTTGTTCTCCTTCTACAGAGGCACCAGTGCTTTCAAACCACAGGAACCACAGATGGGGCAAATCTGAAATAGTGACATTTCCATGCCTTTGGAAGAAGGAGGCCAGGTTTCTAAGGAGCTGTTTGTGCATTTTCTGTATCATTCAAATGTCTACAGCACCAGGGAGAAATAAATGTTCCTGGATCCATCAGTGATCACAGCACAGGCTGACAAATGAGCCCTACAGGCTTAGATTACACAAGAGCACCTTGGAGAAATCTCACCTTATGTCAGGGGAACTGGCCATGCACCAGACCTCTTCCATCTCTGATTAAGAGAGCAGAACCTGGGCTCTGCCCTCTACATCACACTCAGGCTGGACATCTCCAAAGGCTAAAGTCATTTGCTGTTCTCAGCAACTGCTTCCTGATGCTGGGGATCACTCTGAAGACACTGGTTCTGCATCATCTTCTGCTTCTACAGTGGGTGGACAAGTGCAGGAGCTCTCAGAAGTTCAGAGGCTGCATTTCCTCTTTATTTTCATTTTTATCTTTTTACTACAGTGACTTGTAAGATACCCACTTGCATTTGGACATAACACATACAAATCCATAAAACAAATCACTCTCTGCGTAGCAGGACCGAAGGAGATGGTTACCTAGACATTTGCACCCCCTAAATCCTCTACCACTCTACCTAAACCACTCTAGTATCCTGCATTACCCTCTTTCATCTCATTTGTTTGCCCCTTATATGTCAGGCTGGGCAAACCGCGTGTGTCTTGCAAACCCTGAGCTGAAGGCACACCTCAGCTGCGTCCTGCCTCCTGAGTAAAGTTAAGGTGAAGTTTCTTCTTCAAAAGTCATATAAAAATGTAATTTTTTTAAACCTCAGCCTCTTTGCCAAATGCAGCTGAATGTGGCAAATAGGTTTAGAAATTGCTAGCAAAGAAAGGGAGGAAAGAACATGCAGAGACAGACAGACAGACACATGGCAGCTGCAAAAACTTCATGTCTGCAAAAAACCAGATGGAAAATTACTTGGCCTGTGTTAAGGGGGGGGGTTGTCTTCTCTACTGTATAGCTTGGTTCCTGGGATGCAAAGGAGCAAGAGAGGGAAAAGGCACATCTTCAAAATGGATGAGAACAAGGCCATGCTGTAAATAGGGTAGGGAGGGGAGATGCCCCAGAGCTGGAAGCAGTACGGGTGCTTAGTGGCCCGGCTGGGTTGGGGACAGAGGTTTGTGACCTCTGTGCTCCAGCTGGGCTGACTCAGAAGAGTAGGAGGAGTGACAGGCTAGGGTAAGTCTGTACGAGTCCTTCTCTTGCCAGGCTACATTTCTGCATGACCATGGGAGCTGAACAGGGGTGGAAGGTCTGATTTCTAGTTCTAGCTCTTCCTCTCCCTTTCATACCTTCTTCTTTGACATGCTAGGTCATGTAAGCCTGAGTTTCTGCAGTACCTAAAACAGACACCCTCTTCTTATCCAGCACCTCTAGATGACACTGCAATACAGTTGAAAAATAGAAATTAAATTCCAACACATGTCCCCTTCATATTTACTAATAATTAATATCAGATTTGATTTTTATTATTTTAGTGGCTTTGTGAAAATAGAAATAATTGTTGCTGATTATTTTTTATTTAAGTGATGACAACGTGATTAATAATACTTGAGCATGGGAAGGACTCACACTGAACAACCTAGAACGGGGAGATATTATCTCTGTTGGTGGCAAAGCTGATAATACACACTCATTGGAAAAATGATAACCCACCTGTAGAGGAAGAATGATTAAAGACAAAGATGGATATGACAACATACAGATAAAGGAGATCAATATTTAGGATATAAAACAATTCGAGAAGCTGGGCCATGAATTCATTCTAACATGTGCAGTCCTTGCTGAAGTGAGGCTGACATACCTGTTATCTACCTGCCCATCATGGTGGGTTCAGGATCTTCCTGTGGAGACATAGAGACCTAACCACACCTGGAAAAATTCTTCCCCGGTAGACCCCCACTGTCATATACTGCCTTACAAAATTCCCATTCAGACAGTGATTTCTGTGTTGGAAGACTTACTGAATTACTGAATACTTTTAGCAAAGCTTAGGCCTGTTGCCCCCAGACATTTTTTTCCATGATAGCAAGGAATCTTCCAGCAGCCTGCTTTCTGGTCACAGCAGTCAGTGCTAAAAGCCCAATATTTGTGCTCAGTTCTACAGTCTGATGCTACCCCTCTTCCCACAACACATCTCCATCTTGTTATAGGAACAGAAAATAGTAGAGCTGGTTATAATGTTTCCCCATGAAAAGTTGTTGGGTTTTTTTCCCAAAGAAATTGAATTTCCTAAGGTTTTGATTATGAAATTTCACTGTGATGCCTTGTACATCCAGCCCATTGACTATCTCCTCCTTGCACTCTTACAGCACTTCTCATAGCACCTAATACCTCACTTTCTGTTCAGGAGAGGACATGGTGGATGCAGGTTCAGCTGTGAATCTGGCTCATTGAAGAGCAGAAGCATAAAGTGGTGGGACATGTATCTACTTTTTCCCAAAACACTTTTTTTTTTCCTCTTGTGAGAATCCCAAATTTCAATTAATTGACTTCTTTATTTGCCAAAAGGTAAACACTTTACTGGTCTGGTTTTACATGTCTGCAAGGAACACTTCAAATGAGACATTTCCTACATTTTCTATCAAACTGCTGTTATGCAGCCTGGGATTTTTGGGAGTGCCTTTGGATAACTTCCTTGGTGAAACACCTCTCCTGCAGCCATTTCTACTTTTCTTCCCTTGTCCCTTTACCATTCACTGCCAAATGGTTCTGCCACCATCATGGGGCTAAAATTGATGTTAAACAAGCTACTGGGTTGCTGTCTAGTGAGTATTTGGTTCAATACATGCTCAGCTGTTAGGAACAAAATGCCCATGAAGATCCCAAGAGAGAAAGAAAATTTCTACACAGACACATATTTTTCTCTGTTTCATTTCTTTTAATTATATGAGAAGAGCTATCGAGTTCAGATTGTGTTTTCTTTTTGGTTGTGAATGCACTGGATTAGAGTTACAGTTTACAACTGTGGTCATGCTAAAGGATATTTCCCTGCCTTCTCTTTGTGTTTCTTCTGCACAAGGTTTCTGTGTGTTTCTTGCAGAGATTTTTCACGGTAATTAGGCCTAATTCTTTAATTGCCTCCCCCTCCATCCCTAAAAATGCTGCTGCTTCCTAGTGATTCTGGATATAACATATGTTGCCAGATATAAACAGGGGGACCTATTAACACGGTAATAAATTTGCATGCTCTATAAATTCTTGCATCATTCATAACCTAAAATAAAATATGAGAAAAAACCACTTTGATTTGTTGCCTTTGGACTGACCTCCAACATGTAGATTTATATGGCAGAGAACAGTGTTTTGAAGCTCTCAATTTCCTTAGGCTAGGGGGAAAAAAAGGCTTTTTATAATTTTTTTTTAATGGATTACAGTTGGTCCATCAAGTTTCAGTTTCATTTTGAAATGTGCCCTGGGACAATGCGCCATAAATGCCAACATATTCAGCATCATGAACTCAAGATGATATCAGCTTGTTGTAGCATTCTGTTGCCAGTGACTTCTACCAGTTCCATTTTTTAAAAAAGGAAAAATAGAAGGAATGGTTTAGAATTTTGTTTATCACCCCTTCCCTTAGAGGAGCACAATGCAAACTATTATCTTCCTTCCTCATCTTTGGTGCTGCCTTTATTGAAAATTCTCAGTCAGGGATCCTACTAGTGCATTTACTGTTGACCTTAGACAGCAGTAACATGATTTCCTTGCTGACTAAAGAAAATACAGTGCTGCAAAGGACATGTATTTTGATTGACAAGCAATAGGTACATCTGTCTTCAGACGTCTAGATTCTTAAAGATACTGCTGAATAAACCTTGCAGTTGCCATCTTGCAATAAACATAATTCATTCCTCCCAGAAACACATTCAATTTTAAAAGGAGTTTTGTGTAAAATGACAGCACTAATAAAATGATGAAATGTATATTATGGGGCAGAGTCGTAGGCAGTGTAAATCAGTACAGATCAGCTGAAAACAATGGCTACATTTCTGTCTAGTAAAATATGTCCCTTTTATCTTAGTTATATTAGGCTATTTGTTAGAATATGTGATAAAATGTGTCTAAATATTACAGGCTGGATAGGAACATGATAGCTATTTGACAAAGCAGCCCCTGAGAGAAAGTGCATTTTTCACCACATCAGAGGTTAGTTCCCTTGATGAAAATAACAGATAGGTTTGCTCTATGTAATCCTGTACATAATTATCTTCCCTACCTAATTTCTGTCTGTTGCTATGCATCATTATCTTAAATATTTTTGTAACCATTTAATTACCATTTCCATCCCATTGCTCATTCCTTTATCTCAGTTGTTTTGTCTGACATCATAAAACTGAATATTTATCTTCTTCTCTCTAAAGCTTTTAATAACTAGCCTGGTGTCAGAAACCACAACTTTAATAAATACACCCAACCTGATGTATTATTAAGCATTGAGAAGGCACCCTGGTGCCTCTGACTTGTGCAGAGAAGTGGAGGAGCCTGCACTGCTCTGAAGAAGCACCTCCAAGAACCAGCTATGATGTTTACTCGCTGACATTTAAAAATAATGGAGTTGTTTACTCAACGTCATTTTTTTTTCCTCCGAGCAAATAAGCGTAAAAGGTCCTGTTAAGGTTTTGTTCCTAAAAACAGCATTCTGGGACTTTTTGCCCTCCCCCTTTTTTTTCTTTTTCTCCCCCCCCCAATGTAAAAATTTATTATTTTTATTGATTGGCCCATTAGAAATACTGGTGGCAACTAACCTGTTAGAATGGAAAGACTTGATTACCGAGCCTGGGGAGCAGGCCCTGGCTGACTCATGAGGAGACATGAAAGGGTACAGTGGCAGTTAAGTCTCCTGGCACATGAGGGAGTGTAAACCATTGATCACAATACGAAATGCTGAAAACTGAAAAGGAATCCAATTTATTCTAAATAAAACTACTCTGTTCTCCAGTGACAGATTCCAGAGTCAGACACCAGAGAGGAACTGACAGCAGATGTTTTAGAGCCAAGACACAGAGAGGCTGAGTAATAGTATAGAAAAGAAATTGCTTTGAACTTCACCCCTGCTTTAAATACTTCAAATCAATAGGGTCACAGAGCTCTTTAATAGAGTGATGAGGTCTTGCCCCAGCAGATCTTCACAGTGACAAGTTGATGTGCTTCCTAGCAGCAGGGTCATAAAAATTTCAGGCTTCCCTCTGAAAGGGGGCTTTGTATTAGAGAGGTCCATTTGGAGTAACTCCCTTGTATGGCCGCTCTCAAAAGCTGAGCCCTAATAGTCTACATCTAAATGGGACTGACCTCATGAATTACCTCAAGAAACTTAATCTATAAACTGGCTTCTTCTTATGCAGACTGATGAATTCTTGTTTATTCCTAAATGGCTGTCACAAAACCTATTCATCAAACTCTTAACAGGGAAGAGAGTCTCACATAATCCTGCTTCAAGTGCGGCACCATTAAATAATCATTAGACTTCATTGCTGGTCTTGAGACCCACTCCAAATCCACAAAGCAAGCTTTTTACCATTCATCAGAACTGCATTTAGATGAGATTTTGACCTGATAAAAAAGGGTGTTTTTTGTCACTATCAGTTTCATGGCTGTGCTCTTTCTCCTTTCAGAGGCTGTGGTGGGGTTTATTTTTTTTTTCCCTTTCCTTAACAAAAGTAAAAGAAAATAAAGGCAGATGGCCAACTCTTTCCAATATCCGTTTGCTTTATTTGAGCAGTTTAATGTAGTGAAACAGAGTGAAATGTTGCTACTTGCTAAATGGTAAACAACACCATTACCCAGAATTCACCAGCAGACTGATACAAAACAGGGTGCTGGTGATTAATTAAACTGTTGTTGTAATTGTAATGCATGATACATAATAGATAGTGTGCTGTGTATTTTAAAAGCTTCAAATTAGCAAAGAATAACTTCCTTACGTAGCACATCTCCATTCCACGCTGTTAATGCACAAATAATCAAAAATAAAAGGTCATTACTGCTAACTAATAAAAAGAATGTCTTTTGATTTTCCTTACCCTGTAACCATGTGCTGGAGGAGTTGCATATCATTGGGCAGCAGATCACACATCCCTGCAGAAAGACGTTTGAGCCTTCTTCTCCTGTCTCTCTTGTATACAAAGGCACAATATTCATTATTATTCAATAACAATTAGAATGATCAGCCTGAGCTGCAAAATATCAGGATCTGCTTCTGAGCTGTTATAATTCCAGTTATCATCACCTCCCTCAAAAGAGCAAAGTTCATGTTCTGCAGATAACTACCATGAACACTCATTCATGTGGCAAACTCAAGCGTGGCTCCCACAGAGAGGTAGTTGAGGTTACTTTCCCTATTCTCTGGGATACTGAAGCATGCACCTTAATTCAAGAGTGATAGTGAGCCTTGTTGTGACAGGACAATACACGTCTTTAAGTTCAAACATGGCCTGAATGCCTGGCCAAACTTGGCCTAAATCCCTCTTGTGTATCAGGTTTGAGCCGATAATAAAACAAGCTTAGCCTACTAATGTTCTTTACTCTGTTTACTCAGTATCTGTTAACCAGGCCAGGATGCTCTGACTTTGATGGTTTTCTCACTCACCACCAAAGACTTGAGACCTGATCCCTTGGATTGTGCATCTCTGCCGGGGTCTCTGAGCTGGGCTGCTGGAGACTTTTCTCCATGAACTGCATTTATAGGACCTGTCTTCCCTATGCAATACAAACACCAGTGCAGATGTCAGAGGCACGACCCACAGCAATTGCAAAACGTAGTTTTCTTTTCCAGCTCTGAGCCCTCCTCTGCCTGAGTAGCTCTGGTTCATCTGTGGGGTTGCAGAGGTTGCTCTGGACCATGCTGTACCTGGCACTGGGAATCATCCAAGAGCAGAAATGGCCCACATTGGTGATGCACCGTTAACAGGTCGACTGTGAAGGGTGAATAATCAAACTGAACACTTCACCATTTCATTTTGATGTCATTGATAAAATAATTAGTTTTAAAAATTCTTAAAAGTAGAAAACACTCAACCCAAATAAGGCCTCTTATCCTGCTTTCAGTCTTCTGCATTAATTTTTAGTACTCAGATACCTTTACATAACTGGCAAGTATTCAGTGCACTGTATTTACTCTCTGATCGAGATTTTCTCCTTTCCCTAACACATATCTTCAGGTGCCCTATCCCCATACTTATGTGGGCGCTCAGTTCCTGCTCAGTTCTCAGTTAGTAACTAAGAAGCAGATAGTTGAAGGGAGATTGTGAAGGATAGAGGAGAGAAATTAAGTACAACTGCTGCCTGTGTTTACAGAATGAGGTTCACAGGATTATGTGTCTCAGAGAAATTTAATAAGATTCTGTGAGTACGTGACATACTTTACTGTCTTGTGTGCATAAGAGATGCACACAGGTCTTGACACTCATATTTATTCATAAAGGATTCTGAAATGACATGATTTTAAATATAGCCTAAAATCCAAGGATAGTAATAAGGATGGAGGATGATAGTGGAGCCTGATGCCTTAATTAATGCAAAGGCTAACCCTGATTTTTGAGAAATGGCAAGTTCTTCTGCCTACACCCTTGCTGCTACCATCCTCTGCTGTGCAGAGAGGTGTTAATCCTTGGCCAGAATGCAAAGAAATAGTGCAGCCTTAGTCTGGCTGCACACTGCTGTTAGAGGGTAGAATCAACATCCATCTGCTACTTTTTTTATATCCTTCCTGCTGTTCCCATGATCTAAGGATGTGTTGTTTATCTGTGCTGCTTAGTCTCCTTCTCCTTCAACTCTTTTTTGATTCCCTCTGTGAGGGATGTGGGAATGCCCATAATAACTTTTATGAATATTATATATTCCATCTGCTTTTTGGAGTGCTGTTGGAGTGCTTACAATATTGTAAGGGGTTAATTCTAGTGAGGCCTCAGCTCCGAGGACAGGAAATGACATCTTGGGATAGCAGACCTAGTAGAATTGATAGGTGATCAATTTGCTGAACAGGCAAGACAGGCAATGCCTTCATGTTTGAGCTCCTTTTGCTTTGGGTCTGGAGTATTGAGGAGGATAACGTGGTTAGAAACAAAGCTGTGGAACAGGAGAAAGAAAAGTTCCCTGAGTAGGAAAGCAGAAAGAAGCCAAATTTCAGTTTGAGGACTCAGGGATGACAACTACCATGATCCACGTCCACCTCTGCCTCCTTCAGCACGAGGAGCCATCCAAAATGCAGCCCATCAATATTTGTGGGTCTTTAAATTTCAGTTAAAATAAAAACATCCCCTCATCATCCCATACTTCTTCCCTCTATTTTGGTTACTTGGCACCCTCCTGTCTCTCTTCTTCACATACGAAGTTTTCATGTTTCCATCACTTTCTACATTTTCATCTGGCTTCATACTGCTCTTCAAAACCAACAACTTTCAGAAATATTGCTTGAATATTTGTGCAGTTTCTTGCCTTATCTCCCTCTTTTTGTATGAGTCGTTATCTTACTTTAGGTTACACAGTACTTCAAGGAGGACTTGCATTAGCCCTGAGTTTACTTTTTCATAATCTTAGGTTAGTCAGTGTTTCTTCAGCATTTTCTTTTCTCAGCTATGGTTTTGATTGACTGTAAATTCTCAGTTAAGTTTTTACATTCTTCCCACTTGGATACATGGATATATCCATGCCTCTAGACTGCAAGTTTGCTGCTTGGTTTAGAATATAAGACAAGCTATAAGAGTCTGATTTTGCTCAACTAGTGCTGAAGAATAAGTAGTACACAGTTGCAATACTGTTATTTCTTGGTGGCTAAAACACTACTGACTGTCTCTTCCAAATACCTTTTATGCAGCACATCTGAAAGACATGCAAAGTGTGTCTTGAGACACCTTTCAAAGTGCATCATGCTTCCTATGATTAGGTGATTTAGGGAGTGGATAATAAGATACTAAATAATAAAATAAAACATTTTACCACTGATTTGCTCAGGCATTTGTGACAGATGCAGGAGAGTAGTTTGACTCTGAGTATGCAAATGAAAATGATGCTGACCCCACAAGGAATTACCTGTGCAGTAATGCACAGGCTCTACTTTGCAGGAGGGCATGAGAGTAAGGATGATTTTCCTGGTCCATGAAAAGTCTTTGTGAAAATACTTGGCCAAGCTAATATTTACTGTGCGGGAAAATTATAGAAAATGAACACTGAGTTTTGATTTTCACTCTCAAAAAAGTTACTGAGAACTGCTTGTGCTTTTTTTGACCTCTGTTAAAATACTTTCATGAATGTATCTTTGTGAAGGCATTTTCAAGGCAATATAAGCCTCTCCAGCACAACAACCTTTTAACTCCCGATGGATTCCTCACTCACCCTTATAGTGGCATCTCCAGTTTCTCAAACTCCATCTTCTCTCCCTCTCTCTGTTCTACTCTTTTAATTAAGAATTGTACTGCTCTTTGATTTTTTTCCCATTTAATAGGATATTCCCAGTGGCATTGATTCTTGCTTTCCCTGATTTCTTTGACTTTTTTTTTTCCTTCATAACTGTATTAAGTACAATCAAGTTTCAGGAAGATATTACTGCCTGTTCAGGGAACAATCTTGAATCCTACACTTAGAGTGATAGATTTGTTGTGGGGATTCTCAGCATCACTTATCCAAGCTAAAATTCTTCTTGCATGGGGATGTCAATTCCACTCTTTGTGAAGGTCTGATGCATTTTTAATGGACATCTCAATCTCACATCGCCTCACAGGGATGAGCAGGGAAAAATGTCTAAAGGTAAGTATTTCTATTAAATATAAGGATTTTTTTTTGTATTTGGTAAAATACCTATAAATTATTTGGTATTAGGCATTTTATTATGTAAACAATGTTTGCATGTGTTTATGAAGACTTTCTATAATGTCACATATTACTATTATTAAAGAACAGCTGGACTTTTTCCTATAACAATGAAAAATTCATTCACCTTTTTTAGCACTGGATGGTCATGTTCAGATCAGTGCCATTCATTTGGTTTATATAAAGCCATGAAAAAAGTTTCTTAAAGTATGCAAGAAATAATTAGGTGAAAAAAAGTATTTTCAATTCCTAGCCAATCTGAAGCAACTAAATACCCAGATGATACCAGGCTTCCTCAATGTGTCATGAGAAACAGCTGTTTGACCATGCTGATTTCATTCTGAGAATTCCTGAGATTCCTGTAGTATTAGAGATTTTCACATGGTGTGGTAGCGTGATAAGCATAGTACTTTAATAACCATCTTAGTAGTTTTCTGGTATCGTTGTTATGCTGCAATAAATGTAATTCCATTGTTACCTGGTACCTTGCTGTCTGTGTAAGATCCAGCAAAAGCATAAGAGCCCTAAAAAGCTGGTACTCTCAGAAATCTGAAGGAGGGTGGGTGGTCATTGATTTCTCTGTGGAGAACCTGGTAGATAATTATGGAGATCTTTTCTCTCTCACTGTGGACACAAGGGCTTTTAAAGGTCTTTCGCTCTGATTTTGTTCAGCTGCCATGCTGCTTTGTAGATGAGTCACAAATGATGTCACAGGAGGAAGAAACTAAAATTCCTGGTGTGAATATCTTATGCTCATGGCAAAGCGTGACCACCTAAGCAACAACAAAGTTGTGAATTCTTAGTTTAAGGAGCTGTGGGGAAAATTGGGGTGGAGGAGGGGGGGTGTGGGAAATGACCTCTTAGCATATTGGCACAGCCAAATGCATCACAATTTTTTTTGATACAAATAGATTAGATCATAAGTTCTGGCACCAGCACAAGTGAAACTGAGTTTTCCTTGCTGTGAATATTCTGCTGTACCATTCAAATGGCTTCATCATTGGCATTTGGACACCGTGTGTACCTCTTCAGGGAGAGGGCAGCAATATCTTGAGGTGAAGTCTGGATTTTGACTCTTTGGGGATGGCTTCATGTCACAGTTTTTGCGTTGGTGCTGGGGGTTGCCACTGTCCCTGGAGGCACAGAGACAAAGAGACTCACAGAAGGTATGGTGAGGCCTCTGCTCACATTGCTGAATGTTGTTAGTTGCAATCTAAATAGCTGCTGTCAATAGATATCTTTTCAGGGGCAGAGGGTAGAGATTACTGGGGAGTCACGGGTCTGGACAGGGATCAAAAACTGCATCTGTATTGTCAGTCAGGGAGCTCTGCATAACATCGAGTGAAAACATGAGTAAAACATGTCCAACATGACTTTACTGGAAATGTCAGACTTAGCTGATCTAAAAGTATTTTTGACAAGCCAGTGGTTCTTTGTTGTACTAGCTGGAACTTGCTTTGAAGTGACTTTGCTGCTTTTTTATACTGCAAAAGCTCAAAGGTCAGTAGATTTATCCATTTGAAGGTCTCTGTGGAGAGGTCAGCTCAAAGCTTCACTCTTTTCACTCATTGAAACGAGCACGAGGAGACTGCAGAGGTTAGTTAGGAGATAGGATTACAGTGTCTGCAGTGTGGAGAAGGTGTGCCTCTCAATGTCCCTATTATAGCTATTTCTATGTGAACAAATGACCCAATTCATAAACCAATCCTCGGTGAGATCACCATGGTCTGCACTGAATCTCTAGAAATTTATCTGCATTAATAATCAGTAGTATAAAGGTATTATCTACCACCAGATTTACAGGACTTGAAGCGTCTGCAGTCGTCAAGGTAAGACCTGTAGTATATGAGAAACTGGATTCCTGAGAAAGAGTTTGTGCTGAAAATTGTAGTTTTGCCTCTGCTTTTTCATGCATGCATAACCTTTTGATTCAGGCACACATCCTCTTCTGCTTATCCATGTTACCCTGAGATCAGACAACTGCAATGCATTCTACTTGCAGCTATTTCTGGAGGGAATTTAACAGTGCGAGCTATCCCACTTATCAAAGGCAGGGAACATTTAACAATGTGCCACAAACCACAGCAATTCCCAGTGGTCTCTTGGGTAGGATTCAAGGTGATGGCATTGACCTTTATAAACCGAAATGGTCTGGCCCAGCTTATTAGAGCCTTCCCTCCACACAACACTCCTCAGCAGTAATTGAGAAAGGTTCAAGCTGAAAGTGTTTAGGGATATTTCTTTGACTGTATAAAAGCTGGAGCTTTTCTTCTGCAAATTCTCCCAAGTATATCAGGTTTTGTGGGGAGATTATGAAAAGGACTGTAACAAGAGGTTGATAGATTGTTCATCAGAATGGAATAGCACATTGTGAAAACATGACTTTGCCTGTTGCTGGCAAGAAATTTCATTTGACTTCGACAGAGTTGAAATCACTAGCCCACTGGCTCAGCAATTCATTCAGGAGAGCATCATTTTATCTGCAACACTGGAAGAGCAACTATGTGAGTACTATCCTGCAGTCCTAAAACTCAGCTCCAAGGGCAGCCAGCCTCCAAAACTCTGTTTAGTTCCTAACACAGGAACTATTTCTCAGACTCTGTGGTGGTTCTGGGGCAATGAGTAGTGAAGGTACTGCTGAGATGCACTGATCTTCCCCAGGAATCCTGGTTATTAAAGGACCTTGTCAACTCTGAGCCTTGGTGGGGAGAGGATGCATAAATGCAGGGCAACCATGAGGAAAAAAAGACCACCATATTCCTGTTGTAGAAGCAAGTAATTCAATTGCTTCAAAACAGGCAGTTAAAAAAATAAAAATAATTTTTCCATTTCATAATTGTTATAAATTAGAAATCTTGAATTTTAAACAAAAAATTATCTAGACTTGCCCACAGGAAACTTTGTATTATTTTCTGTTATTCTCACAGGTCACTTCCTTTTGAAGTTGGGTGCTCATGTCATCTGGTGCTTCATTCACAGCATGGAAAAAGGCTTAGGACACAGCCCGAGTGTGCCTGCAATAGGAGAGAGGAGCAGTTCCCAACCATTATAAGGTTAAGGTGGGGTGGTTTCTCCCCACATGTAAGTTGTTTTAAGAGAGAGTAGCATAACACAAAGGCACAGCTATGCCTCATGTCAGTGCCAGAAAAGGACTGCAACTGGCTTTAACACCCTTCACATGAGGACTGTGAGCTTGGGAGTGGCAAAACGTGGAAATGGGTAGGCTTAGGAGGGATTTATCTGAGACCTGGTAGCCTGGTTAAAGAGTTTTGCTGTGTATGTGCAGGGTCTGGCAGACTCTGTGCCATGTCCATTATGTCTGTGACAGTGCTTTGCAAAGCACACTGCTATGAATTAGAAAAGGGAGACAAAAGGTAAAGATATTATCTGAATACAACTGCTAATCTCACAGGATTCCTGTTTTGCTGCTGAATATTAAAGGTCTTTGGCCCACATAATATAAGAGCCCATATGTTTAGAGAAAAGAAAAAATGCATAGAACTTTCAAGTTACTCAAGATTTTCTGAGTAGCAACAGCTCCTCAAGGAATGACAGAAATGTTTTATCCTTCCTCCCTTCCCTGTTTATAGCTCTGACCTGCACTTCTTCAGCACTTCAAAGTAAGGCAGAAACTCTGTATTTGCTCTGCCTGGATTTTGTTATTCCAGGTTCCTTGTGTGACAGCAGAGTCTTCTCAGATTGCTCTTATCTGTGTTGGCTTGTGAGGATGTAAAACCTCAGAGTCCTAAGATCCCACGCACCATCAGAGCAACTATCATAGCACATGCTGGCCTCCCAAGATATAAACAAATCTTCCTGTATCAAAAGGCAATAAAACACAGAAAACTTTAATCTTTTGATAGTTTTATTGTGAATTGCTTCTCTGTGAAGTGTCCTTGATACATTAGATCCTAGTGTTTCTCTGATAGGCATGAGCTTGAGGGAGTAGGATAATATGACAATCCCTACACTTGCTTTTACCATCATTCTAACAGTTCACATAATTTCTAGAGCAACCTCTCTTGTGTATTAAAATAGACATACTTGTAAATATGTCCTAATACATTAAGAACAGAACTGTTTTACAGCATCAATGGATATACAAAGAGTGAAGGATTTAAGTCAGGGGACAGAGTTAAAAGAAAAAAGGTACCATAGACATGATATCTTTCTGTCTTTTCTAAGCATCCCAGGCCCCTGTTACCCAGATGAGCTCACGGCCACATCATGTAAAGGTCCATCTCCTCTGCTATGATTCTCCTTCTCACCTAGTAAGCTGTCATCACTGTTCAGGTAGAAGCCTGGATTCAATCTGTCATTAAGCACCTAACATGAGGACCATACTTCTCTATCATTACTCTGTAGTCAGAGAAAGGTCATTTCAGTCCACTTAAACAATGAATTACACTTGTGAGCTGCCTAGCCCTCCTAAAACCAGAGGAAAACCTTGGGAAACCTATTCACATATACCCAGCCTCTTGGATGCACCTTTGCCTCCTATGCATCCAGGGACTCCATCTCCACCAGATGCAAGCCTTTCTTGACCCATCCCTCCATCCTCCAGCCTTCCTCTTTTGCAATTGCCACAAAACATAGTCCATGAAATGTACAGTTAAAAAGCATGTGGATGTCATGCTACGAAAGGCTATGTGCAGAATGCTGTGTAGACAATGGAGTGGAGAACATGGGAAGGGCATGGGTCTGGGATGTGCTTCCCCGCAGGGGGTGAATGGTCCCTATTGCTGGAAAGGAGCAAAACCAGAATGGCCAATGGCTATTTCGTTCTTTGAGGAGGAGGCACAAAGGTTGCACTGACCTTTAACAGAAGCCAATGTCCCCTGCAAGACAAAGCCTTACTCTCAAGTTGCTCCAAATATTTGTTTCAGTAATTTGCCCAGCAAAGCAGGCAACCACTAGCCAGGGAGTTGGAGACTATCCTTATTCTGGGCTCTGGTGGTCCTGACTCACTGTCCCAGCTGAGATCTCTCTGCCTGGGCAGCTGGGGTATGAAAGATGCTGCCAGGTTATACAGATCAGCAAGTTCTCAGGCTTTTTGGGGTGTATCACCAAGTCTATCTCTGCTGCTGTAGTAGTAGTTACAGAAAGGCATCTCAGTTAAGTATATGGTGCCTATAGCTTTAGATAAAATCACTGACCCAAGTACAGCCCTTGCTCCAATACTTTACAACAAGGAGGAAAACCCACCAAACAAGTACATTATGCTCTTGGGAGAGGGAAACAATAGTCCTTATGGCCAGTAGGCTTCCTGACATGTGACATACAAGTGAACTCATACTTTCCCATATAGGGACAGACAGAGAAGTGTTTTATACGCAGAGGAGATTGTCTCACCTTCTCCTTCTCTGAATGATTTTTGTTCAGGTTTGTTCCAGGTCCCTGGTTACCTGAAATGCAGTCTGCTTCAGCCAGTACATAATCCTCAGCTGGTCCAAGGCTGGAGAGCGGCTTTCATGCACTGCTCCACTGGCAAGTTGGCAGCCCTTCATGCTGTGATGAGTGGCCCACCACTCAGTCCCACTAGCCCCCAGCCCAGCTCTCAGGATTGGGGCACATGCAGAAGCTCCCACTAGGCAGCACATCTCTGACACCAGAGGAGATTGCTTTGCCCCTGCCATCTTCTCACAGAGTATTTGTTCCTGAAACTCTCCCCATTGCTGCAGGAAAGCTTAGGGAAAAGGGTTGATACTTTTTAAGAGTGACTTTTGGATTTAATCATGAGTGCTCCCATCTCCCTTCCTTCCTTCTTTGCTACAAGAGTTACCCACAGAATAGATTTCTGAATCTGGGTAAAGCTCTGATCTCTTTTTCACTGGTGGAGCTACATGACGAACAGAATCAGGCCCACCAGCCATTTTTTTAGAAAAAAGAAATATATATTTCTCTTGCATCATGAAACTTCCTTGAGGAGATTTTGTTATGTTATGATCCAAGTCCTGCTATTTGGCACAGCAAGTAATTATTGTACAGTTACTGATTTTCTGACTCACTCCTTTGCAGATCCGTTCTGCTTCTTCGGATTCATTACAAGCCTCAAGGAGCTGAGCAGAAAAACAGCATGTCCCACCTTCGCATGTCAGATAGTAAAGCTTAGTCATGCAGCTTAAAATAAAGTAAGCAAGGGGCAGATGGCAAAAAGGACAAAATGTGGCTTATTTAATCTGCCTGTGTTTGCAAGGAAGTAATTGTCTTTTAGGCTCCAGAAAACAGAGTGCTACCAGAAGACAAACAATGAAGTCTCTCTTTCCAGGGCACATATGACACTATTTGTATAGCTTCAACAGGAGCCTGCAGTTAATTCAGGGCTTTCAATAAAATTTACATTCACCATATGTAGAGGATAAAACACCTTCCTTGAATTTGGAAGCTGAATTGACCTGCTTCCCCTCCCTCATGTGATCAGTTCACCCAGAGAAACTGTAATCCTCTTTTGAGCCCATACAGTGAAAATGTCTTTAACAAAACAGACCTTCCAGCATAAAACTGTTACGTGAGGAAACAAGGCACTAAGTGGTACAATAACTTGAAACACATAATACTGTCAAAAACAATAACTGTAGGCTTGACAGTTTCCATCAAACTGGTACCAATTTAAAGCTTTTAGTAAGTGCAATCATTAATGTATGCAGAGCTGTTAAGTAGTGAGTCAGGGTAACTTAGCTACATTTTGTTTTGTACTGACAAACCACAAAAGAACAGCTCAAGTACTGGAAGTACAGTTGCTCATTAGCTATTTAGTTTTGCGACTACCTTTGGAGTTTTATTCAGTTATTTTCAGTGAATGTGTACAGCGCAGTTCTGCACAGGCTGAAAGGGTCTCTTTCTTACCACAGATAAATAGGATACATTTTAAACCTACTGTGTTACCGGTGAGAAGATGAGCCCTGAGCAAAAACAAGAAGAGGGAAAGCCCAAATCAAACTGTGTGCATGAAAAACTCATACTGTCTAAATGTTCTGAAAAGTTTTAGCTTTTAGATGTTTTTGAGGAGGGAGCACCTCCTGAAGATTCCGAAGGCAACCACATGTAACACCCTTTGGGGAGCCAGGGAGGCCCTGGCTAACTCTAGAGGGTGCTGCGTGAGTTTGTACCTGGTTGGCAAATGACAGCTGGGAGGTGTGCACAACTGGAGAAAACAGGGAAATCTGATGATGCCTACAAATTTATTCTACATTCCTAGATTTCCAGACTTGAGGTTCAGTAATTTCTAGGGATCTTTATAAAACAGAGAAAGGGGGGCAGGGGAACAGGTGCAACCACTAGGGAGAGGAAACATCAGCCATTGCAAGGAGACACTCAAGCTGAAGCTCTTGTGGAGGAAAAAATTGGTGAGAGGGGAAGGTGTTTCATGGGTATAAAATCATGGAGATGACAGATAACATTAATGCAGCTCTTTCATCCACCAGTAGTGCAAGTACTCAGTAATAGTACAAGATTGCTTTAAAACAGACAGAGAGAAACTCTGGACAAGCTTGTACAGACAGATGGTTTCAGCTGGTTCAGAGAAAAGATGGACAACACAGACCAACAGTATAGTAAATGGATGTACCCTCCATCATCTCTAATTTTGGGACCACAGTGAATGGGTTAGAGGGGAGGGCCATGTGTTTCATGCTGCTGCTTTTGGGGCAGAACACTTGGCCAAATGGCCCACTGCTTGGGGCCTGCTGGGCATTTTGGTTTCCTATTCTTGTTTCTTGGACTCTAGAGGTAGACAAGATGGTGTGTTCCTCAGTGCTAGGTATAAATGTTGGCATTTGTATATGCAGAATTTTAGTAATGGTTCTCAGTTGCCATCTAAAGCCTTTACTGGCTTCTGATTTTGAGGTTGCAGTTCATCTGGTGTTTAAAGATCTACTCCTGGGCTTGTCTAGAGGCACAAAAATCTTGAAAGTGAAGAAGAGCTTAGCACCACCTTCATCATTACCTTTTTCATCAAGTAGAGAAGCTTGGTTTACTCATCCACTTACCTATTTTCTTGAAAAAAGACAGACTTAAAAGAAAGAGCAGAGATGCTTGCCTACAGGATAACTTTAGAACTGATCACCCTGTTGAGGCCAAGCATCAGAACAGAGACCTAAGGCACAGTTCCTTCCTCTTCACATTTAAAAAACCCTTTTACTTTTGCATGAAAAGCAGTAGAAGTTTTGGGGGTTGGTTGGAAGCTGGGGTAGTGAGGTAGCATGAGAGATGTGTAGCTGCTGCATCTGTGTCCTGTCCTAGGAATCAGGCATCTTCTCTGCAGTGCAGTTTTCCTTTGTACAGAGTTTCTCTCACAAGGGGGATGACTGGCTTTGGTTACCACACTCCTTAGCTCAGTCTTCTCATTGCTCCTGAATGTTGCATCTCCTGGACTAATCATCCTACTGTGTTTCTACCTCCCTGTCTAATGTACTGGGTTAATTTCTAACAATGCTTTCCAAGGCTTTTGTAACATCAACAAAACGGTCTAGTGACATGTGAAAATCTGCCTGTTTGTTTTAGGTCAAACACATTTCCCTGGAGGTTACCTGCTCAATTTCCTCATCACCTAGAGATCTTCATGGAAATCTAGTAAGACCAGAAACTGCTACTTTAGTGTGTGGCTATAGCAATGAAGTAAATGCAAAAGAACATGCTAGGAGAAGAAAAATGCCACAAATGTTTCCAAACCATCATTAAAATAAGAATGAAATAAATTTGGGGCTAGGTCAGGCACTCAGGTCAGTTCTGATTTTGTCAAAATCAGATTATTTCTTCCTTAAAAGCAACACAGCAGAAGTGCAAATGTGGCATGTCATGTCCTGTTGCAGCTCTCTGTACCTCACACTGAGCACAAATTTTATTTCAAAGATGATAGTGTTTGCCAAGGTGTCACAAATAGTTGTTATCCTCTAAGCCAGCAAATTCCTAAAGCGCCACCAATGCAGCAAATTCCTATCTAACTTTTAAGTTACCTTGACTCAATTTGTCTCCTCTATGGCTTTCCCAGGATTGAAAATAATAACGATAGAAGAATGGTTCAAAAAGCAGAAACAAAACCAGAGAAGCATTTGGTCTTATCTTTTTTTAATAGAGGCCTGGGGAAAAGACAAGTTAACTCTTCTGATAAAGAAAAGCAGTTAATCTTACCTCAGACAGATTTCCAGTATCTGCCATCCAACTCCTCCTCTCTAAATTCAGGCACCTCTGTTAGTAATGTGGTGTCTGATTAGCAGAAGTATTTAGTAAGCTAATGTTCACTGTCCACAGCAGGAGGCTCACACAGCTTGGCTGATGAGAAATGAACTGCCTGAAGCTAGCTTTTAATGGCAACTAATTTCCCATATTTGATACTCAGCTCAGCCAACTAATATCTAGCTCAACCGTGACAAGACAATCACAGTTCCTTTTGAAAATCCTTTAATCTGGGATGCAAACCAGTGTGCTCAAGGCTATAATGAACTTCTGAGATTATGTACTGGCTATTTTATAGGAGGTATATTTTCTCTTTTCTTTTTCCTTTTCTGCCTCAGAAAGGCTTAAGAATACATATTTTCATAGTTTCCTGCTTTTAAGAAATTTGCTTAGTGCACAGAGATAATCTCCTCCTTAAAGTCAGTGACAAAAAAAGTTTTAAAAGGACAAGTAAACAGCTTTTGTGTCAGATAACCCATAGGATGTGGCAGTTCACAATGGCACAACATCATAAGTGGCTTTTAAATCAACTGATCTTGTTTTTCTGAGAGTGTTTTAAATATCTAACGTGTTTTATACTGCACTGGCTTGGGCTTTGACAAATCCCATTACTCTCTGTTACTCTATCTCATTACACAGTGAATTATTAAATAGAACACTTAACCTAATTAGATATTATTGCCATGATACATACAGACATCCTGAAACCAGCCATTTCTTTTTGTTGTTCTGACTATTCTTTCAGTTGTTTTTTATCTCTTCTGGTTGGTGGTGCTTCCTTAGGAAGCATCAAATCTCTGGTAAAAGAAAAGTTTTTTGCTGTTTCTTTTCAAAACGATTCCTGGATGTAACAATACACAATATATAGAAGCATGTTTGTAAGAGCACAGATTCACACAAAACCACACAAATAGAAATTATTCTGGGCTGCAAACACAGTTTTTCTCCTCTAGCAGTGTGCACTCTTTCACCTCTGTGGAACTACTAAGATATGCTTAGCATTATTTTTGTTTTAGACTAGACTAAAAATTTTCATTCCAAAGATATTCATTCCAGGAGGGAGAAAAGCCTTCAGCTCTTCTATAAATTGACTGACTACCCTAGACTGTTCCAGTCCTGTGCAGGGCCATAGAGCCTTTTCTCAAGCCCTCACTGGTGGCCAGTGCATGCATCCATAAAGATGTATAGGAAAATTTATGGCTGTTAATTTCAGAGAATTATCAGATCAGCAAAGCTAGGTTACTACATTTTCTCAGTCTTTTCAAAATACAGTGCAGTCATGGCTGGCTATTTGGAAAAGATGCTCCCTATCATATAGTATACTTTTAAAATAGCAGACTGTCACTTGTGGATCTGCTTTGGATCATTTTGTTATTTTTTCCAGCAAACTTTCAAAATAAAATATTTATTTTCCCCACTTATACTGTGCAAATCAGGTCAAAAATATTACTTGACATAGGCATAACTTGTAAGAGTTGCTTTGGCTATTTACCAAGCTGTCATGTTTATGTTTTCAGTGGCATCTCCCATATTTGGAAACATGACAAATGCTGTAGACAGTGTTATTGTTGTGGGAGGCAGTTATCCCATGTTTAATGATGCTAACTATAGAACATTCATTTTTCAGAAATGGTCCATGTGTATGTTCCATTCAAGTAGAACCCCACCAAATGTATTAACTCACAGCTAATTCATGCTGTCTGAATACGTCTGTGCTGAGGATGTTCCGGGAGTGATGCAGTTTCTTGGAGAATGTGCCCATTGCCATTTTCTTTGTTTGACACCACTGGCTCCTCTGTGTGTCCCCCTTTTTTTGCTGCCCACTGTAGACGAAGTAGGCCAGTGTGTCAAGTTCTTCTTATATTTGTTTGATGTTCTTTTGTGATAAACATTAGAAAATTTTACCTTTCTTGTTCTTTTACTCCCGTACACCTCCTACTTCTACGTATATTTCTTTTTTTTAAAGTCAAAATGATGCAATTCCAGCTCCGCAGTCAAGATTGACCTTCATTTTTCCAAGTCAATGTTTGAGTTAAATACTTTTGCTACTCATAACGTGTGCCTTAGCAATCACAACTCTGTGTGTTGTGAATATTCACAATATTTCACTGTATTTTATGGTGAAGGGGAGAGAGACACTGAAACATGCATCGAGTGAGAAGAGAAAATATAAAATGGTGGCTCCTGTCTGAGTCAACAAGCTGCTTGTGTTCTTATCTGTTTGTATAAAAGTGAGATTACTGGATTACTTTAGCTATTTTATGAGTTAAATTAGAAACTGATGTGCCTGACATTAAGACTCTTACTAGACACTGTTACTTGATGCTGCTTGACAAGTATCATCTCTGTGTGGATGAGCTGGTTTCAAAAAGACCAGACATAAGTATTGCCACTTCCACAATCTGAAAAGTCTGCACATCTTAAAAATATGTGGCTCAGTCAATATCAGAAAACAACCTTCAGAAAAGGTGGTATGGATGAGATGGATTTTTTTGATATACCACTGAATATCTGTGATGCACGCCCACCCAGAACTTGCTGAGACAAGTTGTTTTACAATCCCGTCAGTATGCACAGAAAATTAAGCCCCAAATTTGCTAGGAATTCAAGATAAATATCAGTGGTATTGCAAAAAACGTGTCCTCTATCAGTGTCTATTTTAAATGGCATATTTCTGAAATGAAAAGAAATTCCTAGTGCTTGTTTTGATGGTACATATGCAATTGTGTTGTACTGGGGGAAACATCGTGTTTAGACAACTTTCTGAATGTAAACCAAAGAGTTCCAAAATTAGAAGAAAGGAGATAAGGAGAAGGGGTTTAGGAGAGAGAGATTAGAAGAATTGGTGTCCATCTCTGAAATCTAACCAGAGCCCTCGTCAAAGAGCATAGTTTGTACTCACATGATCACAACTGCTTTCCAAAGGACTCTTGGCTCATTCAGTTCATGGAAGGGAGGGTGTGTTATACCTATGTGGGCAAAGTTTATTACTTGCAGGGTCTTGGCTTTCTTTGTGACTGCTGTTAGGTTACACTCAGTGCTTCAGGCAGGATGTTGTGAAAAGAGAAGGGCAATGTCACAGAACCCCTGGAAAACTGGATTCTCTCCCTTATTCCACCACAAAATTCTGGTGTGATGCAGGACAGTCATTTGGATTGCCCAATAATTACATGTTCCTCTATTTGAAAGTACTTTAGATGAGAGTTTCTACATAAAAAGTGCCAAGCACTTCTGACTGCAGTGAAATTCTTGAGTATATACGACTACATTATGCTAAGTACTCTAAAAGATTAATTCCTAGACATCCTAAAGTGGGCACCTAAAATTAATGGGCTTTTTTTTTTTTAAACTATTTTCATCTTAATCTCTTTGAGTTCCTCACTAGTCAAATGAGATAATTATACCTCTCTCCATCATCAGGTTGTTATGTAGATAAAGTCATAAAAGATTTTGAACCATTTAGGTGTTACAGTGATGAGTGCTTTGAAGAAGACTTGAAGTAAAATGCCAGTTCTGTATTCAGCACCAGGACTGGACGTGGTGTATGGGAAAGAGCCTTCCCCTGACAGGACTAGAACCCAAAGTGATCCAGCATATGGGGAGAATTATCCTGTCTGCACACCTGGTGAAACCAGTGGTGTGCCTCAGAACCAGAATCAGTGAAATCAGACTGGCTCCTGTCTTCTGCTTCTAAGCCAGGATCAGGTCTCACTGAAGGTTTTTTCTCCTGTTAGTTCTGTTTTGTCTCCTGTTAGTTCTCCTGTTTTTTCTCCTGTTAGATCTCTAACAGGTAAAAATGAGTGAGTTCTGAAGATTTTCTTCTAAAGGAGTTAGTAAAAATTATCCAGATGCCCTCTCTCATAAAGAAGCCCCCAAACCCACACAAAGTACAGACTGCAAGGTCTTGCTCATCTCTGAGAAATTTTGGTTGAAACTAGTTGGTGCATTTAAAGCATTGTGGTCATCAGAACCTTGATGTCAAGGGAAAGGTAAAAATAATTTGTGGTGGTAGACAGGTACCCGAGCATTTGTATTCAGCATGACAGCCGAACCATGTTTCTCATATTTCACAGTGTTTTAAAGCTTCGTATTGTTGAAATAGGCTGTTTTACATGCAACCCTGTTTTAGAAAGGGAACTGAAATATCAGCTATGTTAAATAGCCTTACAGAACCACTGCATGGAGAAACAGTATGGCTGAGATCCTCATATGAGCATCACAGACCTTCTCAGGCTTGAGCCAGCCTTCAGTGAAGACAACTGGTTGTTACCCTATCTGTGGGTCCCCTCCTGAAAGAGGAGGGTTTGGGTTGTGGGATAAAAGGCTCATGGCATGAAGGATCCCAGAAGCACAAGGGCAGATGGAGGAACTCTGATACCCTGGCCAGGGACATGAACCACTGCCCCTGTTTTCAAATTAAACTCTGTTTTAAACTATTTTCCTAAATAAGGGACATTTTGCATGTGTATGGGTCCAACGACTGGAATTGTACCAGGGGACACAGGGCCCCAGGTGCCTGGGGTGCCAGCAAGTGGAGAGGCCGGAGCCCATGTGCACTGGCTGGGTGCCTGTGTACCAGAGAGAGGATTGCTGCCAAACATCAAACTGGACTTGGTGGCTTGGGAAGCCAGGCAGGGACCAGATTACTGGCCAGTTCTCCACCAGCAACTGAAGGGGCTGCCTTAGGAACCCGTGTGTCAGGGTGTCAACAGCTGGGCAGATGGGAGATCCAGGGACAATTTTGGGGCAGAAAAACGTGTTTAGAGACAGCTAGTAGAAGGACCCATATGTTGTGTATATAGGTATACATTTTTTCCCATTAGCAGCTGTCATCCTGATCAGCTAGAGAGGGGAACAGGATGTGGCCACGGTGCTGTTTGTGCTTGCAAGTGTTGTGTTTTCCATCTGTGTGGATGCACGTGGTTGGTCACAGGTACACACGTAGGTGTACACATATGGTGTGTGTGTGAGCCTATGGGGAACGCAGGCTCAGCCTCTGCCGGCTGATCCGGAGGCTACGGAGCTGCAGCAGCCTCCCCTCTATCGGGCTGCTGGGCATGACAAGCCCTAACAGATGGGCCCTCCTCTGCCAGAAGGTTTGTCTCCTAAACAACTAAGGAATGCCGCTCAGGAATACTAGATTTGCTTCCAGGATGTAAGGAATTATGGTCTAATGGATGCAGTTACGCTTGTATCTCTTCCTCTGAACCTGTCCCCTGTTGTAGCTTCACCTGCTGGATAATCACTTCTCTCTTGGGAACGGCAGGCAGCACTCAGCAGCTCTGTTTCAATAACCCATACACTACACAAAAGAGAAAATGCTGTTGCATGACTTCTTCCCTTTGTGATAATACTGATAATACTTCCTTGCTCCACACTGTTCCTCCTCCCTTACAGTTTTTCTGCCTGAAGGCTTTCCTGGGAGGACAGTTAGCTGGAAGGAGAGGTTGATGCTGGGTTATCTTCCCTAGGCTAGCTAGCAAGAGTGTCAAATGACTTCCATGTTCCTGAGCAATAAAACTTCTCCAGACACATATATTTCTGCTGTTTTGTAAACATAACATAATCAGCTGGAAGGAGGATGTTATTATAGCAGAGTAGTTTGGGGGTGGGTGAGAGGGCTGAACTGAACATATAGGCACATGAATTTTAAGACAGAAACAGCATATGCAAGGAGTGTTCCACCAGCTTGATAGTAACTTGTCAACTGGGGCTGATGAGCTGCAACGTTTCCTGCAAAGTCCTGGACTGGCACTTCATTGCCTGTTGCCTGCAGTTTGCTGGCTCTCCCCTGATCTCATATTCCTTCCAAGCACACCAAGCATATCTATCTACACATTTTCACTCACTGAAGTACAATCTCATTTATCCCTACTTGCCTCATGATTGAAGAAATGAATGATGTGTTAGGGCAGATGTATCAAAACTGATGTCTTTAACTCTTAGGTCCGGCAATGGCTGGTCCTCAGAGCTTGTTCGGAGGACTGGACTCTCCTCTGTATTACATTTCTTACACAGGAGCCTTAAAAATTGATAATCAAACTTTTTACTATGTAGAAACTATTTAATAGGATTTTCACTGTAATGCAGTATTTGGAGAAAATCATCTAACTTAGAATTAGATGATACTTAGTTGATAAAAATCTCCTTATAGGCATTTTGCCATGCTTTGTTGTTAATTTTTCCTCACAAATTACTTGTTCCCAGCATTGTAAAACTCTGTGGTTTACTATAAACATATTACTACTAAGAAATGAATACAGAGGTCTTTTTAAAATTCTATTTCTTTAAGTAGACACAGTGCAGCTGTTGATCAATTTTGTGACATGAAGGATGGTGATGCCATGACCTGGCAGGAACAAATACTGACCACAGGAGATGGAAGAGGAGTGGATCCAGACAGGGAAATAACCCACTGGTAATACAGCGTTTAGAAAAAAAAGCACAGGGTCAAAAGGTGCAATTAAAGGAATCAGGGAGATAGGAGGAGGAGGTGACTGGATTTTGAAATCCTGCACCTGAGAATTGAAACCTCATACACCTCAAATTTCTATTGTCTTTTTCTGTCTTATATGGAACTGTTGAACTTGCTCTTTGTTTCAGCAGGTTTTTTTTGCTGAATATAAAATTATTTGTCTCAGACTAGATAGCAGGGGGCAGAATTTATCTGGTGTAAATGGCTCTCACTTCACACTCGCGGGGAGCTGCTCCAACACTCTTTGTTCTCTGTATATGAAGCAGAACTGCTGAAACATGTCAATAGTTCAGTGCTTATCACAGTGCTCTTGGTTAGGCTCTCTTCATCTTCTGCTTTTGCATCATTTTGCTTTGTACCCTTTCCTTGCAGTTTTGTCAGAGAGGTAACTACATTTCATTGATGGTGTATGTGCAACTTGTAGTCTTTGGGAAAAATAATAAAGAAGCAAACTGACACTTATACTGTAAATGCCTGGAATTAATTCTAGGAAAGAATAATCTTTCAAAGCAGAAACACTACATGAATGTCAAATTGTCAGACACTCAAAATTTTTTTCTATACTGACTTGGCGTCTGTGCTGATAGTTTTTTTCTTTGCCCATTCCTTAGGTGCATTAATGCCACCACATATAACTACAAATTCACTATTGCTGGTTGCAGCAAAAATGTATCTGCATCCCTGCAGGTGGATGTTGAAATACTGCGTTGGGCTGGTAAAAAGCAATTTTGCTACACAGTAAATATCTAGTTTCACTTATGTTTTTTATTTTCTTCTCTGCTCTGAAAAGCTGTCTGTCACTCAGACCTCAGAAAACAGTGCTGGATTCTCTAACACCAAGCTGCGTTGTTGTAGCTACATTGGTTTCAAAGTGGATACTCCTGATGTACTGTCCTTCAGTGAGAGTAAAGTTGAGGCCAGAGTTCTGAGTGTATTTCATGTTAAGTGTCGCTGGTATAATATCACAAAGGCAGTTTTCTAATGTCTGTATCTTCTGAATAATTAATCTACAAGTCTGTATGCCCTGGCTCTAGTAATACCACTCTACTTGTGTTGGTCATTATTTATGATTTAATGTTATCTTTGTTTTTCAGTCAAATAAAAATCTGTATCTTGTGCGCGCCCAAGTCAGATGTTTCTGGGAGAATAGGGCCTTCGATAACACTGAGGGAAAAATTTAATTGTACCCCCACCCCCACATCATTTACATAACTCAGATTGATGAGATAGGAAGGAAAGTGTTTACAATGCAAGAAGATAGGAATTTGGGGATTTAAATAGGAAGCAAATCGAAATGAGCTGTCTGAGGTAATTATGGAACACATACTTCACATGTTTTCATTAGATATTGCTATTATACTACACAAGGCAAAGGAGTTTGATTAAACTACAGCTCAGTATATAAATTTATGCATAAATTACCCAGAAATCAGTTAGTTCATTATCTTTCAGGAACTCAGCAGGGGACTGAGCAAAAGTTAAGTCCACTGGGATAAATAATTTGAACAAGAATAAAACCTGTGTTAGGTAGGAAGAAAAAAACCAGTCAAGGTCCATGAGATCTTGGGTTAAATTAACTCCTGTGCAAAGCCCCAGGCAGGAAGAACATCAGAGCTGAGCTCCTTCTCTACTGCCAGGGAGCCCAGGGCTGAGGTAGTGTTTGCCCACAGCTCCCATGAGACCACACTAATGCTTGGAGAAGGGACACTTCACACTAATGCCTAAAGAAGAGACAGTTCTCTCCTGCAGGCACCCCTTCAGTGCAGGTGACAGCTTTATCCTTTCTGTTTGGGAAAGATGCTCCAGTCTGGTTTCACCACTGGTTTGCTCATGGAAGGGGGCTCAACAAATATCAGGTGGTGAAACTACTTTCCGATTTTGCCTCCAGCCTCTGGCATGGTGTTTTTCTTTTTATGTGAAGTATTTTCTCAGATATTCTTAGCCCTTGTTTTGACAATATACTAATTTTTAAAAGCATTTTTTACAGGAATTCAGGAAGGATCACAGCTGAAATCCATCACCAGTTTACCCTCAGCCTTGAGCCAGCTTCTGACCACTGCATGTTGCTGGGAAGGAACCACGGGATGAAAGTGATGATGCCAGGAAATTTGTGACAAGCACTCAAGGTATGATCTTCATAGACCCTTTGAGCAATAAAATCTGTGATTAAATATTACCTAGTGTATTTTCAATTGGTTTTATTCTTCAGGCCAGACTCTATCATTTAAGGAAATGAGTATTCACAAGAACATAATATCAGCCATTTGATGAGAGAAGCTATCAAAAAACACTCTGCATTAACCTTTTGTATAATTGTAGTGGGTCTGTGAATTCACTCCAGGTCTGTGCATCAGTATTTGATTGATAGAAACTGTGGCTCTCACAAATACACAAATACTCATTTTTGCATTTGTTGAACCAGACTGGACTAAATTTTTTTTTTGCATTTGTTGAACCAGACTGGACTAAATTTCTCCAGCTTCTGCTTACATAAAGTAATACTCTAACACTTTTACTGCTGATGAAGATAGTACTTGTTTAGTACTGGTGTTCAGGATTTATGGTAAGATCTCATTCAAATGCCTCTCAAGGATCTTTCTCTCAAGCCTATTTATAATTTTCTACATTATTTTTAATAGATGCAACAAATACTGTCAAACAGCTTAACTTTTAACTTATAGCTACTTTTAGACTTTGCCCCCCTTCTATTCCTGCTGAGGATGCTTGTTTCCTTTTAGTCCTTCATCTCTTTAAATTTCTTTACAATCAATTACATGACACTGATCTGTCTATCTCACTCTCTGTCTGTAGTATATCAGCACCAGCTTCATCTGTAATCCACTCTGCCTTGTTATTGACTGCCTCTCTCCAAGTCTGGTATCATCAAATATCACTGCCTGACTAAACAACCTTTTAATAAATAAACACAGCAAACCTTGGCCCTAATAATAAAGCTTCAGACTCTCCGATAATCCCCTTTCCCATTAAATCCCTCTGAAGTTCAATATTCTTTCTATATTCCCTGCCAGTATAATTCATGGCACCAAGCATTTTTTGGGGAACTGTGTTACAAGAACAGTTCCTTTGCCACCATGATCTCCTGTCAGCAGATGCCATGGGGTAAGCTTGTTAACTCTTTCAGAATTCTGACTGGTATTTTATAGACTTATACATTTTCACACCTGAAGGGACATCTCGTTTAACACTTATATGACCTGAACTACAGTTTTATCAAGCCATTCTTAGGTCAAGTAGATGACTTCTTGTGTTGCAGAATATCTCTTAGGAAGACTTCCAGTCTTGCATTCAAGTAGTAAGAGTAGTCCACAGCCACTGCTCATTTATTCTTTGTGGTTAATTAATATTGCCATGGAAAATGTACACTTTTGAGTTTGCTGTTTGAATCCAGTTTGAATTTGACTGATGTCAGCCTCCAGCCACTGCATTCTGTTATGTTTCTGTATTCAAGATTAAACAACTTAATGCCCTCAGTAATTTTCCCTTTTAGGGTACGGAATGTTCCTTCCAGATTCCAAGTAGTCTGCTCCCTCCCTCCCTCCCTTACTTGTCTCCCTCCAGTGAATATTCTCCACTTTCACAGCATTCTTGTGCCAGTAATCTAAGCCCTCTCCAATCTTCTACTGTCCCCCATAAGTGTAGGTGAAGCAAGCAGAAACAGCATATCACAATAATACTCTTGCTCCTGCTAACTACAAGGGTAAATTGATATCCATAACCTTACTTTCCATTTCCCAGTTCACCCATGAATGGTTCTTTTTAGGTCTTTTGGCCATGACATCCCGCTGGGAGGTTTGCAGTCTCCTGCCTTTACTGAGTCTATGATGCTTGCTGTAACTGAAACAAGAACTGTCACTATAGCTTTCTCTTGCAAGTTTTCCCCAATATTTTCTCCGACAGCACTTTCATCCAATATTATCTTCACCTGATTGCTTTTCCCAGTGTTGTTTTGAATAAAAGGAATGGTTTCTTGCTGTCACATCAAATCCCTTCTTGGAACTACAGCCATTAAACATGATATCTTCTATTTCATAGATTTTTTTCTTCATATTTTAAAGAGCTTTTTAATGGACCACATTTGCTAATATATCTGAATTTATCTTTATGCCCTTTTTTTCTGAATAGGGCATGAGTCTTTGATATTGGCAATTAATTTAAGCTGTCTGATGTCTTCCTTTCATTGACTTCATCTTGGACATAGCTTTGATTTATCATGGTATATTCTCTTCTCATGGAACATGAGTATCTGGTTATTTTTCTATGACAGATTGTGAACATAGGAATAAATAAATAATTTTTTTTTACTGTTTCAGCCCCTTCAACAATTTATTACTCCTCCTATCTCTCATTCCACCTCTTCCGCCATCTCCAGCTCCTTTATGTATATGGAATGTGTCTTCCCATTTATCTTACACCTTATTCACACCTCTTTCCATTCTTCATCCTGACTTTACTCATAACTTACTACAGTATCCCAAACATTTCTATATTCTTCCTACTCCTCCCTTGTATTGATGTTTTATGTCTGGTGTTACCCTTTATCTCATTGCTTGTTACTTTTTGTACTTTTGTTCATTGCACAGTGTACGAACGGTTACACGCTTTGAGGCTGCCTGCTCCAGTGGTGCTTAATGCTGTGGGTATATTGATGAATTTGCCTATAAGGAATCTCTGACTATCTGCTATTTTTCTTCCCAAATCTATTTCCCTGCCATTAATAATGTTTTTTAATCTCAGCAGGCTGACTTTCTCTGCCAAAGCTGTCCATAGCAAAGTCATGCTTTACCCTACTCTTGTTTAATTCCTGGGCTGAAAGAGTTGTTTTGGACAAGGGGACATACTTGGCCTGAAACTGGGAGTGAAAAAAGGGCAGAATACCGTTGTCTGATGAACTGTATATCAGGACAAACTTCCCACTTCTACTGGTAGGGGAACTACAAGATCTCCCTGTCATCCACTTCCCCATCAAGAGCAAGATTTTTCTGCATATGAGGGGGATGGCAGCAATGCAGGAGGCTTCTGAGGAGGAGAGAAACATTCTTGGGCACCAAAGACACCTTGGAGAGACACACTGCTAAACCCATCACCAGTGCCTCTGACTGACTCTTCCTTCTCCTGCTTTCTAAGAGTTCACACCTTTCCTAAACATCCAAAAAGTCGGGAACTGAGACTAGAAATCTGCTGGAAATAGTGAAAAAAACCTTCCATTCTGTTGGATGAGGCCAAAGTTTCTTCCCAAGTAGCTCAGTTTATCAAGCTCCTCAACAGCAACCCAGCCCTCCCTGTGGGATGCAAGGCAGCTGCTAATGTACAAGCAATGCATCTACAGCGTGCAGTGGAGATTGTTGTAGGAGCTTCAAACCACTGCCCATACCAGCTCTAAGGAGAACGTGCATTGCTACGTGACTGAATTTCCATGGTTTAGTTCTGCCCCCACTTAGCATCAGAATGGGTCTGAGACTTATTTTTTTTTCAGTATGAAAACACAACAGCAATGTTATGCTTAGACTTTAATGACATTGGGTCCCAGCTAGTCGATTTACTGGGTAGTTTGCCCCACCCCAGCTATTTGTCCTTCTTACACCAGTCTCTACCCACGCACACAGTTGCTGCTGTGCTGTGCATTGCACAAACACCATTTACCACCATGACTGATTGTGGGATTCGGATTGTTAGGAAAACAACAGGAAGTTCCTTCCACACATGAGATTTTTTTTTTCTGTGCTGCTTGTTAATAACAATTTGCAAGTCCATTTGTAGTTTCTGATTATAATCTGACCTGCCCTGTTCAGATTTTGTGGATTAATTAATTTTTTCTTTAATTTACTTTGCCCTTAAACTTTGTAGGCATGTATATTCATGAAAAGAACAGAGGGGAAAAAAAATCCCAGAAATTACCACAAGAAAAACCCCTGCTAAAGGCAATAAGTTTGTTGACAGATGGTAGAATCAGTTGAAAATCGAGTACCATATTTACTAAGTCTAACCCATTTAGTAAGCCAGAAAAGTGTTATCTAATTCTATCCCCTGTGTGTTTGTGTTTTGGAATAAACAGATGCCTAATGAGGAATGTGTCTACTATGGTTTTTGAAGAACCTGGATGGATCCTGGTTCTGATTCAATACTTGATTTTGACAAAGCTGATAGCTTTCACTGCCGAACCTATTGCTTTTGCTTTCAAATCTAAAGATATTCCAGCACTAGCTGACTGACAAAAACGTAGTTTCAAAGGTGCCAGAACAGGGCAGAAATCAGAAAAAAAGCAGAAGTGCTGAATGACTTAACCTGCATTCTACATTTCCTGTTCTATTTATATAACACCCAAAAATGCAGTGAATGAAAGGGCAAACACGCTTGAATCGCTTGCAGGCTTGACAGCTACCACAATCAACTCGTGTATGTTTTTCACTGAGTTTTATAAAATAATAGAGATTGGCTTAGAAAGACATATGCTTGTGTACTTTGTGACAGATCTGGGTGAGAAGCAAAAACTGAATAAACAGAGAAGGGTGATCTGAGCAATGAAGGCTTTAGGGAAAATGAGCCTCTCATGGGCCATGCTTGGCCAGCAAGGCTATTTCACGTGCAATGCCTGCACAGGTTTCTCAAAGGCACTGTTCTAACACTGCCTGGATGGCTTCTAGATTCTCATCCTTAGTAGGAGCCGTTGGGAAGTTTACCAAGGACAATCAGCTATCCATGAAGTCCATAGCAAAAGTTACAGTACAAGATTTCTCCCATGCTACAGAAGGCTTTTAAAATATGCTTTTTCTAAGTGTGTGTGAAACAAATAAAGAATAGGATCTGGTCTTTTGTAAAAACAAATAAAATTATGCTCACATAGAGCAGAATATTTCAAAGGATTGTTTAGTAGAAGCGAGGTCTGTTATTTTCCATAGTATTTAAAAATACAGGTTTCAGTGATAGATTTCAACAAACTGATATTCACACATTCCTACTTGTTGAAGTTGCTCAAGAGTTACTAAAGGCATTTTGCTGAATTTATACCCTATTTTCAATTACATGAAACTGATCAGCAGTGAGAGATTTTAATTCTGGAATTATAAAATGTGTTTCTTGAAATACTAACAAGAGTCAATTGCTGAAGCAGTGATCTGAATGCCAGGATGCACAGCCCTATGCCCAGCATTTGCTGTCGATCTGTTCTGTGAGCGAAAGTGAGCAATTTCTGTTCTCTTTCTATATTCTTCTGTCCCCTGAGGTGCACATGGAAATAGGAATTAAAACTCACATATGCATTATTCTAATGTGACCAATTTTCTAATTTTGTTGAATGAATATCTAAGGTACAGGTCAAGTCAGCATATCATCTTATTGCTACAGGAAATATCAACGTGTCCATCAAAGTAAAGTGGACACTGGTGGTGCTAAAGGAGTGTTTTAACATGTGGAGATATATGTGATTCTTAAGTATTGATAACAAGAATTGCATTTTACCTTTTATCTCAGTGGTATCTGAAGGTGGTTTTCTGTTCACATTTTAGTGAAAGCAAGTTTTGATGGGGGACCTGAGGGAAAAGAATAAGTGCCAGCACTATGGTTTTCTTCTAAAGGCTTTTCTGTCCCTCAAACCTGGAACAGACAAAATGATTGTGGGAAAGATTTTACTCTATCCTTGTTTTAAAAATACAATATAAGTACAAATTTAGTTTGTTTCTAGTTTTATGTGAGTGAAGGAGGGAAATGGGAGAACACTGTGGGTCCTGATTTTTAAGTTTCAGGTTTTACTTTGCCCTTTCTTGGCTCTACTTTGTCGCATTTCCAAGGCATTAAAACAGAGACTCAAGGGCCTTGCTAGACATAATGGTATAAAGTTTGCAGTGCAGTAAGCTGTAACACTCTGTATGCTCTGGAAAGTTTGCATTCAGCCTTTTAATAAGTGAAGACGCAACATAATGCTCCTGATAATTTTCAGCACGGACAGATGGTATATGAACAGCCTGGTGGGAGGAGAACCAGCCCAGCTTAGGGTAACAATGTTCGACTAGCTATCAGGGAGGAAACAGACTTCCTCTGCCATTGCCCAGTGCCAAGGAGCTTGTTTTATCTCCTGCTCACCACACTGATCATGCTTTGCTTTCTTCTGTTTTATAGGCATTGGCTTTATGCAGAAAGCCTTGCAGTTCCTTTCTACTGCCAAAATGAAACAGTATTTTAGATTACAACTATGCTAGAAGTCATTTACAATTAATTCTGCTCCAAAACTCCTGTAGCTGGAAATGCAGATTACACCAATTTGCTGTGAGCTGTTGTAAGATGAAGCAGCCATTCCATACTAAATTTTCTGAACCACTTGCTAAAGTTGGAGGAGGCTAGGGCAGCAACCCTAGCACCAAAGCAGGTCACGTTAGGAGGAATAGGGTTCAGCACCACTTCGGGGAGCTTCCCTGGCATGTTGTATCCAAAACAGGTTTTGCAGATGCTGTGTATGTAGGTCTGTCAGTGCTGTTCCCTCTACAAGAGAGTTCAGTAGGGATGGCAGCAGGCATGCTGGAGACAGACAGCATGCCATGATGGCTAAGCATATTATTTTTGTAAATGTACTTCTGAAAATGCTACTTGCCCTCTTTCAGTTAGCCCATTCTGCCAAACAGTAAGCACTTTCTAATTTTAAAAAGAAAGGGCTAGGAATAATTTTTGTCATTGCTCTTTGTTCTCCACATGAATGTGTTGATTGCATAGGGCAAAGCATTTCACCAGTCTTGGAGTGTTGTACACAGCCAGAAAAATCCTGCCATGTTCTACCTCTGCACAGATGCTTCAGCTAAGCCTAACAGTGAGATGGTTAATAGGTCAAGGAGATTGCTAGTGATGGGAGGATGGATTGAACCTGTGCATGTACTCCTAATTCTGGGTCTTGGGGGCTAGCAAAGACAAGTGTCTTCCATGAGCAATAAGTTCATTTTAAAAAGGAAATTGCAGAAAAAATGGCATTGCTTTTTCTCTGTACTGTGGCTCTCTTGTAAGTAGGTGACAGAAAGAGATGAAGAAAGAAAAAATACATCTCCCGCTCTGCAACCGTCTTTAAAATGTTTGACTTTTTTGGGGTTTAATTTAATTTTCTTGTCTCTGCTCTTTTTTTGTGGGTTTTTTTTTATTTATTGCCTCTGAATTCAGGTCTACCAAAAATAGCACTAAGCAGTTACTGTAAATCTTCGCTTTTTTCATTGCAGAGTGGACAGGAGTTTTTCATTTCATACATTATTGACCACGCGATAGAATGGTGATTCCACAAAATGAGCAGAAGCTTTAAAAAGTTAATGAGGAGGGACATCATAGGGTTGTTGCTGTTCTTGTTGTTGTTACTTTTTAATGTTCTGTAGCATTTAGGACTGGGCAGCTGGGCCCGCTGGCTGCCGAGTGCCACTGCCGTGGTTTTTGTTGCGCTGCACTGCTGGCAGAAGATGTTATCCCCAGTGGGCTCTGCCCGCCTGCTGTGACACCTGCACCCCGCACACACCTCGCTGCACCTCACCAGCAAGCAGGGAACACCCACACTTGCACACACAGAGCACGGGGAATTGGTGCATAGCATCAGAATATAAATACTAATCTCAGCAAGAAGAAAATGTAATATATTTTTGATTTCCTAATGTGGTGAAGCATCCACCTTCCCTAAAGACATCCGGTGAATAAGCTTAGTATGTCCTCTGGCTAACATCTGTAGCAAACTTAGCTCAAAGACACAAATACCGTGAGGGTTCTTGCAGTGGTACCTTTGGATATATTATTTTACATGGAGCTACCATCTGTTTCATACTGTAGCACTCCAACAGCAGTTGCAAACACCTCTGTCAGGACACTTGGAAGCATATGGGGCCAGGCAGTGTGGTGCTGGCCAATATCATGGGGCTGAGGACATGCTGACATATTCTGGGCTGGATCCTCTCTTACACTGGTGCTATTTTTATATAGCTCTACAGACTTCAGCTGAACAAGCCCATATTTATACAAACATGAGGTCAGGACCTCATCCAAAGATTATTTAAGTGTTAAACGTTTTAATCTACTGTGAAAATCATGGAGAAATTCATTCTCATGAGACCATCTAGTCTTTGTGAAACATTTGGCTCTTTAGCTCTCTAAATGAGAAATACTAAAAGCATAACCTTTTTGTACGGCAGTTTGATGCTCTGGAATTCTTGCTGCAATATTTTTCTATTAAGAAATTCAGACCATAAAAGGACTTGCACTTCTCCCATGTAACAAAAAACTCAAACACCTCCCAGTTTTACAGCTTTAAGAAGAAGAAACTGTCATGGCTTCATTGACTTGAAACCGACTTGAAGATTTTTCTCACTAGTTGAAAACAAGGCCTGATTGACTTAAATTGCTGTATGAAAGATGCCAGTCAAGTATAAGCACATACCTGACTTCAACAATAAGACCGAAATAGCGGGATGGGCTGCCTGGAGAAAATATGGCATCTCTGTCACCAGAAGTCCTCAAGAGTAGGTCGGGTAAATGTCTCTTACGAAGGACACAGGCAGTACTGAGGGGTCATAACATGGAGGTGGGATGAGGGGGCCCCCTCACCAACCCCATAGTGCAAACCTTCTTGGGTATCCTGCTGGGAGCAGTTCTGTGGCTGGGAACAGGAGCCAGGTCTCCCAGTCCCTAGAGGGAGTCAGGCTGTTCATTTATTTCCTGGGTGGAAAGTGTTTTGTGTTTGCATGGCAAGCTTTTGGTAGCAAGGGGGATACAGGAGTGGCCTCTGTGAGAAGCTGCTGAAAGACTTTCCTGTATCTGACAGAGCAAATCCAGTCGGCTCCAGGACAAACCTGCCACTGGCCAAGGCTGAGCGCATCAGTGATGACAGTAGCACCTCTGAGCTAATGTATTTAAGAAGAAAAGAAAGATTGTGCAACACCAGCAGCATCCAGAAGAGAGGAGTGAGAATATGTGAGAACAACAACTCTGCAGACGTGAAGACCAGTACAGAAGGTGGGGGAGGAGATGCTCCAGGAGCCAGAGCTGAGATTCCCCTGCAGCCTGTGGAGATCACTATGGAGAGGCAGTCCATGGTGGAGCAGATATCCACCTGCAGACCCCGGAGAATCCCAAGCTGGAGCAGATGGGTGCCCAAAGGAGGATGTAACCCTATGGGAAGCCCACACTCCCAGACTCCCAGAAGAACTTGTTCACCTGAGAAGGGCTGATACAGCAGCTGTGGTAGGCCCCTGGTGTCCAGCCAGGGTCAACTCAGCCAGAAAGGGTTGAACATAATAGATTTTTGGCTCTTGCCTTTTCTGGAACTTTTTACTGGGCCAAACCCTAAGAATGCCTGGATGCTGCTGATGCAGGAGCTGGAAGTAAGGCTGGATCAAAGGAAAACATTGATGAAAAAAGGAGATCAGTGTGCCATATAATATGGATGGAGTAACATCCTTCCCATAGTGTGCCCTGTGTCTTGTCGCATTGGAGGGCGAATTCTGCAAGCAATGATTGTCTTTTACTGCAAATAAGTGGAGCATCTTGGACGATGAGGTTCACTTGCCATTAAACACTCCTCAGAAAACTACTAAAACCCTTTCCTCTCCACATGCATGTACCTAGATTTCTTATGCTCAACAAAGAGTTATATCTGAACAGTCATTGCGTTGTCCTTACTAGTCTTCCTTTAAAACCCTCTGCCAACTACTAACATGGAGTTTGGGACATGAAGAACAGCACCTTGTTTCTGAAGACAATATCAGTGCAAAATGTTAGTAGCTAGAACTCAGAGGTTTTGCTACTTAGTAGGTCACACCTTCAAGACTACAGACACAAAGACACAAAAGCACATACACAAACATATATACATATACATATATATATATATGCATATTACTCTTACATGTATGTCAGGAGACCGATATGATTTTGTAAGTTCACTCTGATTTTCTAAACTCATATCCGCTGGCCATATCTCATTATCAGTGATATAGATGTAGATATTGATTATTTTTTAAAATGTTTGTATCTCACCTATCTTTTCAAAGTAGTTGTTTCTATGTGTTGTTTCATAGTTGTTCTATGTTACTATTTTAATTGAATCTTACAAATTATTGCTTCTTAGAAGAGTTTCCTCCCCAACCCTTCCAACTGAGTCCCCAAATTGTGGGAGGGTATCAAAGGAATGATGTTCACTGCTGTTTGACTTTGAATCACTGGCAAATGTTTTATGTAACTCATTTTCTTCCACACAATTAGATTCTAAGGACACAGGGACTAGGCTCCTTTTTTTTTTTTTAATTCAAAGGTCTCAGTAAGCAAAGCATAATGTATTCTGCCCAAACTGTGAGAACAGAGCAATACAGAATAATTTACTTCACTAATGCCAAATTAAAATTCATAACACAATACTTTAATTACCATCTGAATCCAATTCTCAAAGAAGTTTGCCCTAATTGCATTGTTGATATGCATGGATGCAAATAAGATGTTGACTGTTTCCCTTGTAGCAAATGACTCTGTTTCTAATATGCAGACATCTAACAACATGGGGCCAAATTCATCCCTGTAAAAAGCCATTAGAATCAGCAGAGTTATACCAGGGATGAATCAAGCACTCTTCTCAGGAAAGCTGGTCTAGTTATCAGCCTCTAAGAATTGCTCCTCCAGGGCCTAAGGACAAAAAATTGCTGTCCCTGCTATCCCTGAGCAAGACAGTGAAAAGTCCCCAGAGCCAACCAACCCCCCGCAGGCTGGGAACAAAAAAGTGTGAAATGGGCATGTGTGGAACAATGTTTGCCAGAATGTAGTGCGGACATAGAAGCCCAGATGTTCTTCTTTGCTTTTGTGACAGCTCCGAATATGGATCCTATTTTAGCCCAGAAGCACAGGTGTTTCAGAGGAAGAGAGAGAGAGAACATAATATTGGAGATGAAGGAAATTAAATAATATTCATCAAATAAGGGAGAGAATAGCATGGCATTGGGTGGGGCATTTTTGTAACTGCTGTGTACTTCTCTCAGGTGAGCTACTTATGTGGGGGGACTTCGAAACATTCCAGAAATAAAATAGGCTAAAAAGTTCTTTTCTGATAAATATATGGGCAAAAAGAAGATGTCAGTTTTTTGTTGTTGTTGTTGTTGTTGACCAGAACCAACCAAACCTCCTGCTTTCTGAAGGCCGTGGTAATGTTCAACTTTATTTCTATCCCATTTGAAAGCATTTCTACTTGTTATACGCTAAATAAATTATTTTCTCAAGTAAAAGCCACCCATTTTCCTCATAACCAGACAGTAAGCAATAAATAGCAGTATAGGTGCCTGGTGTAGCCCCAGGGACATGTACAGAATGCAGCTGCGGGGCCTCAGTTGGGGCCGGAGATGGAAGAATACCAAGAGATCAGCTTGCTGAATGTGTTTTTATTCCATTTTTGCCAGCTACACAGGATGAGCTGAAGCCCTCCGGCTCACTAAGAGAAATAATATTCATAGTGTGTGCGTTCAGTTGCCTGAATAAGCCATGTTTTCTTAAAGGAGATCTGCAAAAGGTGAGGGAATGGGCTTGTTGCCCTTCTTTCTTCTTTTATGATGTTAAAAAAAAAAAAAATCTAAAATGTTTGCTTTTTTTTTTTTTTTTATTACATTAGAAATTCAGTCTCACTCTACTCTGCTGTTCCTGGAAAAGTCTACGTTCAGTTAGAGAATAAATTGTTTGAGATGTTAGAAATACCAATATAAATAAAAAGCCAACAAAAGGGGAGCTGCTGTTGTTGAGATATCTGGGTCAGGTTAATACCTGTGTATCTCAAAGGGCTTAATGGAGTCATTAAAACTCCTTTAAGTGCACCACAGATTGTCTGCAATTGTATCACCTACATGGCCTGAAGGAAGGCTATGGATTCTTGTGGTGGCCAAACCCAGCTGCTGGCACGGACCCCTGCATGGCTTGGGAGGCTCTGGCTTCAGTTCAGCTGCACAGCCAGGGTGGGAGGAAGGTGAGGTTGCAGTGGCTGGCACAGTTCTGGATCCCCTGGGAGTGTGGTAGTCCTCACTGGAAAGATGTGAGGTCATGCAGAAAGTCGCTGGTCACAGGAGGAGAGCTCATCTGAGTGACAGAAAGGCAGAGAAAGCCAAGAATGAGCTGGTGAATGTGTGGGTAGCACATTGCTGGAGATCTTGGCTCTTGGTAGTATTGCCTGGCTGCCTCTCGTCAAAATTGAACTCAACTGCAGTAGTTAGAGATTTAAAAATCCCCAAACCACCAGTATTTAATAAGTAGAAAGGATACTATAGATACAAGTCTTGAAGTCTACAAATTTAATAAAGAGACCCAAAGACAGGAAAAAAATATGTTTAGCAAGGCTAAGAACTCTGGAGGAATAATTTTTAAGTTGCTGGTGTAATGCTAGAATGTTAAAAACACAGAGCGCCTGAATGTAAAGACTGATAGAAGATTTAAATCAGTAATATTGCAGGACTGGGATCACTAGGCCCCACCACTGTGTACTTATGGCCATCAGGTCTCTGCTCAGAGCCACTTTTCATCACTGCAGCTCTCATGATTTGAGGCTGTGAGTTTAATTGACAATATACAGAAATTTTACAGAGATTTTGTCTTAATATTGAGTAGTGTTGTAATTGAAAAATAAGACCCTGAGAGAGCAATTGCAAGGGTCTCAGCGGTCTTAAGAAGTCATATACAGAGAAGCTGTCATGTTACGAGCCATTTTGAGTCATCCTGTGTTCAGGGCATTCATAAATAATCTGGATGTAAGTACAAAATGAATATAAACATGTATAAAATTGCTTCTAATCTGTAAGTACATTTATTTGAAGTTCAGTGCTCATTTTATACTCATGAAATGACTACTGGCAACTTTTCCAGATAACGGAAAAGTAGACAGAAAAAGAAGCACTTGTAAGGGTGAGAAAGAGTGATACACGAGGCTTGGCAAACTGGTCAAGACAAAGAAACCGCATTTCAATACAGACAAATGTGGAGAGATGAACAGGGATAAGAATGGTGGCAGACTTTCGCAGCAGTGCATCTGGCAAGCGGTGCCTCCAAAAGTAGTGGTCTTAGGTATAAACAGTTCAAAGTGAGCTCGAAATCATAAGCTGTTGCAAAATAGTTAATGTAATCATTGAATCACAAAGTAGGAAGTAGCTACAGTGCTGGCTTGATGATGGACACATTTCAAAAAAGATGTTTGAAGATTCAAATGGAAATTAAATACATTTGTATGCATGTGTATACAGAGATACACATACATGTTTCCCAAGCTAGACAGCAATAGCTTTGCATTTGCAAGCTTCAACAGATCTAAATTATTCTGTTGAGATAGAGACGAAAGATTACATGAATGCTCTAGATGAACCCTCAGGCTGACAACATATAGGGTGCTAATGGTCTCTTCAGGAAGTAATCCAGGATCTCTAAGTTTCAAGAAGAAAAAAGTATGGGATAAAAAATTATCACTGGAATAAATTGAAAGCTGTGAATTTTCTGTGTCTTGACATATTTTTGGTCGTTACCGCTGTTCAGGAAAGCATCTGAGCAAAGTGATTCCCTGCTGTGATTCCAGGTAGATTATTGAAGTCAGAGTAGGAGTAACTGGATGTTGGGCAGGGGAAGTAAAGGAAGGCTCTCAGCAGAGTCTGTAGCAGGTGAGTTAAGTGCAACAGAGGTTACTTCTTCCTTTGGGGTAAGGCGTGGCACTGCACAGGAAGGACAAAAAGAGGGAACAAGTAGGCTGTTCCCACCCTTAACAGGGATAAATATAATGTGTGCAGCTGCGACTGCAGAGCCTCCAGTTCTGTGCCACTGGATCTGGCTCCACTAACCCAGCTGAAAATGCAAACAGAGTTCATAAAGAGGAGGGCAGGAGGGTGTTCCTGTCATTGACACAGAAACAACTGGATTAAACTGGGGAGACTTGGCCTCTTAGCCTCTAAATAACTTTGGGGGAAGAGGAACTACCTTCTACTTTGGTCCTCCCCAGCTGTGAGAAGACAGTTCATTTGAACAGATCTTGGCTGTGGAAAATCATGCTGCCTGTAAGGGCAGGGAATCTTACCCACAGTCAGAGGAGACAAGAGGAGACTCATAGAGGACTAGCACTAAAATCAAATTTCAGACAGTGAGCATGAGTTTTGTTCAGAGCAGGGTCTGTAACACACTCCCACAGGACCTGCCCAGATGTGTTGGGGTGGGGGCATCACTCAATCCAAAGAGAACAGCCAGCATTCAGCAAACACTGTGTTATATTTCCTTTATTTTAAGTTTAAATTAGTTTGTCTCACTTCTTTTGATGTGTGATTGTGACTGTCAAAAGAAATCCCAGTGGTAAAATTCAGTTTGTGCTCCTACATGCTGTGTGTCTCTGAAACCATCTCAAAGCTGAGTTCAGGAGAGAGATCAAAGATGTCCCTGCTTGAACTGAAGCAGGAGTGTTGTATTACAACTCTTGTGAGTTGGATTCTGTAAAGTTTACCAGTCACCTTCAGCAGGTGTTACCAGTGTAAAATTTTTGGGTTAGAAGTAGCTTTGTCCCTAAGATCACTAGTATAGTCTTCTCTTAGTTTTTATTCCTAGAATATCAAAATATATTTCTTAAGTGTTGGGGTATAACCCATGCTGGCAACTAAGCAGCACACAGCTGCTCACTTGCTCAGTCTCTCCAGGGAGTTGGGGAAGAGATTCAGAAGAGTAAAAGTAGGAGAACTCATGGGTTGAGATAAAGGTTGTTTAATAGGTCAAGTAAAAGCCCCATGCACAAGCAAGGCTAAAGAAGGAATTCATTCACCACTTCCCATGGGCAGGCAGGTGTTCAGCCCTCTCCAGGACAGCAGAGCTCCATCAGGCCGGGTAACTTGGGAAGACAAACACNCTGCTCACTTGCTCAGTCTCTCCAGGGAGTTGGGGAAGAGATTCAGAAGAGTAAAAGTAGGAGAACTCATGGGTTGAGATAAAGGTTGTTTAATAGGTCAAGTAAAAGCCCCATGCACAAGCAAGGCTAAAGAAGGAATTCATTCACCACTTCCCATGGGCAGGCAGGTGTTCAGCCCTCTCCAGGACAGCAGAGCTCCATCAGGCCGGGTAACTTGGGAAGACAAACACCATCATTTCAAATATCCTCCCCTTCCTACTTCTTCTCCCAGCTTTATATAGTGAGCATGATTCCACAGGTTATGGACTACCCTTTTGGTCACTTGGGGTCACCTGTCCAAGCTATGTCCCCTCCCTTGTGCATCCCCAGCCTGCTCGCTGCTGGGGTGGGGTGAACAGCAGAAAAGGCCTTGACTCTGTGTAAGCCCTGCTCAGAAATAGCTAAAGCATCCCTGTGATTATCAACGCTGTTTCCAGCACAAATCCAAACCACAGTCCTACATTAGCTGCTATGAAGAAAACTAACTACTCCAGCCAAAACCAGCACACAGGAAAAGTAAATGGTGTTATATAAATAACTTAGACTTGAAAAATACTATCAAAGGTTTTGTTTCAACGTAGTGTGAAAACACGTCACAAGCATTCCCATCAACACTTGTCACACAGGAACAGGAATAAGTTATGAGGTCTGAGACAGACAATACAAATTGGTACATATACCAGCAAATTCCCTGACTTTCTTTTAAACCATCTCTGGCTGTTAAATTATCTAAAAGCTGCTGGTAAATCAAAGACTATGGGATGCCAAGAGCAGAGCACCTTGACATTTGTTTAAACTTGCATTGGGAATGTTACATATAATCCTCCAAGAAATATCATTTAACGTTTTTAAATTCATCTTCTGTTCATTTAAGTGGAAGAACACTCACTAAATTTTTAGCATAACACTATCTCATGTATTAGTTCATAAGCTTTAAAACCATAGAGTCTTCAAAATGAAAGAATTTAACACTGTCAGATATTTACTCTCAGCTATGGATTTAACTAATTTTTGTATTCTCTTGTTTATTCTGTGAAATTCAGACAGTCAATTTCACTGTGATTTGGAATTATTTTCACATTTTTATTTTAGCAAAGCTAGCAATACCTGTTTTCCTTACTGAGCTTTTCTTAAGCTCTTAAACCCTAAGCACACAATAGCTAGAAGGTCATCTTTGCATTAACATCACTTAATATTGTGTCTGATGCCTCTTTTTAGACCTGGAAACCTCATATGCCTTTACTTGCGTATGTATAGTTTTCTCTTGAATAAGAAACCATCACATGAGATGTTTTGACAGAATTGGGCACCTGGTTCCTCAAATTATAATTTAGCTCTTCAATCTGTCAGTGGAGGAGAAAGAGGTGTCTTCTGCCACTCCAGAGGCTGTGTCACATGGATAATAGCCCATTACAGCTACTGGTAAAATAATAGCTCAGTGAAAAGAGATCTGAGTTATGGAGCTAACCTCAGCTGACAGAGCATGTAGGAGCTGCCATTGGGGTGGAGAGTGGTGGGGAAAGGGGAATGTTCCATTTCTCCCTTTTAAAGGAAATAAGAAATTTCAGCCAAAGAAACCTACCCGTATTCCCACTGCCAGCAAAGACAAATAAACTCACCTTTTGGCCGATTCTGTGGGTCTGTTTTGTAGTGGAACCTTTTAATTACAATATACATTATGCCACTTTCCCTAAACTGTGGTTATGTTTTGGCTTGAGGTCCACAACTCCAGATTTAGCTGCAGACTATAATATAAGGTTGCTGTGGGGCTTTTTATGCAGGCATGTGTGTTTTTGTTTTCCCTCAAGCAAGAGATTGCCTCTCTTTTAACGGATACCGTTGTGCTCTTATAAAAAGGTCTGCATGAAAGTGCTGTGATCTGGCTCCCAGTGTATACCCCAACAATGAATCAGGGCATAGATACTTAGGATCACAAAGGCAAGTGGGAGGTATGCTGCTACACAGTAGATGGCACAGAAACTGGTGTAGGGCATTAAAACCAAAGGGAAAAGTGTTGTTTTAAACCTTCCTAAGGGGAGCTCTTTGACCCTGCTAATTGATAATAATAGAGTGTGAGAGAAAGCAGACATCAGTAGTTGTAAAACATGCCTCTGCAAAGAAAGCTGAAAAAAGAAAGAGGTTAAGTTTCAAAGCAATTGTTTACATCTATATTTGCAATGGGTTTGGAGTGCAGCGAAACCAGCTAATACACCACAGCATTTGTGATTTACCACAGCATTTGTGATTTATCACAGCATCATGAGGCATGCACGAGTTGACAAAAGACAAACGCTGCAGACTACATCAATCAGAGAGTTCCTTGGACACAAAAGAATTTTTTTTCAGAGAAGCTCATCAAGTCACTGGGAGATATTGGCATTCACAGGTGTTGCTACAAATTTCGCAGTGGCCCTGCAGTCGGAACTGCTTTTGCAGAAACATGAGACCACTCTGCTCAGAACCAAGGCAGTGCAAGAAATGTATCACAGGACATTCTATGTCACCAGTTCTGCAGAGACAAAAATGACATTCCCCTGCTTAGGCAGTGGTTGCTGCTTGTGAGAGCAGCCAGTCTCAGTAGTGGATTGTGTATTGAAGTGCTGGTAGATCAATACATTTGATACCCAGCCAGTAATGCCTGGTACAATGGTGCAAGAGAGCAATGTGCTCTAAAGTTTGATTGCATGTGTATCACATCTGTTTAGCAGGTTCTAATGGACTTTACCAGCCAAAGAGCTTTTTCAGGAGGTCATACATGTGGTGAGTGATCTGAGCTTCTCTGTTCTGAGGCAGATTGCTACTCTGATTTGATGCATCATTTTGAAGCATCCAAAACTGCTGGATAAGGCTTTGGTATATATATTTGACAGAGGACAGTTTGTCATAAACATATTAAACATGGTTAGAGTCTTTCTACAAACGTTCAAATTCTAAAAGTTTTTTTAAAGGATGGGTACCTGGCACAGTACAAGGGCGTAAAGTGCCTGCTAAGAAATAACTAAAGCAAGTACTTCAGCTGTAATTGTAAATGAAAATCATTGAATCATGTCAAGCATGTTACTAATCAGAGATATGGGAAAGGCATCCTTCTTCATTTGCACTGGTAGACAGACAAGGGAGCACGAACAAGTCAGGAAAATTCATTCCACTCTGAATTACTGATAAATTAGCCGACTGGCAGTATATCTTTAAGCTAATGCTATTGAGTATTGACTTTGAGCCTCCTGCTGTGACTCAGTCCGGGGGAGGCTTGCAGGGAAGTGTGAGCTGACATCATCAGATATGTTACAGATTTCATGTTTCAGGCTGGTTCCAGTTGCTCTGAGCAAAGGTCATAATAAACTCCTTTCTTGAAGGCAAAATAAATGTGACTGAACAGACTGAAATGCTGGGCAGGATAGAGGGAGCTGCGGGAACCCAAAATGCCTTTCGTGGGTGTTGCTCTGTCATCTATGAGGTTCTCATCTAGCCAGGCAGCACCAGGGTCCCACCACCTAGCCAGATGATACCGTGCTGGGGGTGGAGACACTGGAAAACCACAGAGGAAGCCAAGATGTGCCTAGCAGATCAGCAGTTGCAGGTTTCATGGCTTTGACATACGCCTTGCCAGATGAAGAAAGCCCTTTTTTGCCAATGGAATGATGTAAGGCAATTTCACAGCTTAATTTCTCACCCTCCCTGTGGAAGGTGGAGACCAATTCTCCTGTGGTTAATCGAGGGGCTATGATTTGCCAAGAGTGCCTTTGTAGCAAGTCCAGGCAAAGGCCAAGGGTGCCCTCTCCTTCACCTCGCAGGCTGCTGGGAGCAGCTTGGAGGAAATCTCTCCCAGGAGCCTCCACAGCCACTCTGTTCCTTCTTGCTGCTTTTTGACACAAGTTGCTTTTAGCAAGGTAAACACTGTTATGTTTCCAGCAACAGATGTGCTCAGGGAGCTAGAAAGCATCAGGGGTTTCTAAGCAAAACCACAGTAAAATCCATGTCTGAATAGGGCCTATCTCCGGCCCTCAGCCACATTCACTTTCTTTCTGAAGAGTCCCTTCAAACATTTTAATTGAGGTTTCTACCTCTTTGCTGTAGTGAGCTGGAACAGCAACAATGATTTGCTGTGCAGAGATAAAGAGGAATAGAGGCAAGATACAGCGACCTGGTGCCCAGCACCACCGGGAGATGCCTCTTCAGTCAAGCAGCCCTTTCACAGATCTCATCCTTCCCTTCTGTAACTAGGCTTCACTGGCGGTCAGTCCCCTACCATGATTCCTGATCCCAGAGCCACAGAACACATTTGTAATGCCTCAGTTTTTTGTAAAGTAGGTAATTTCTCTTGGAAAGGATGTGATGAGTAATAGAATCCTTGACCGTGGGGAAGGGAGTCAGCCTTGGGCACTGGGGATGCAGCAAATGCAGTGAGGGGGAGATTCTTTGGCAGTGGTGTGTGTTGATTTGGGACGCTCAACTACACTGAAGCTATACTGGAATAGATGACTTTGAGCAGCAGGAAAAAGTGGAGAAGGAAGGAGAATCTGAATGTTTTTTGAGTTGCTCATCTGCTAAGTTTTTTTAAAGAATGGCCACTTCCTAATCTTGAGTGACAATACAATCAAAATCAAGACAAGAGGGATAGTGGAGAGGATAAGTCTTGAAAAGGTGCTCAGGAAATTCAGTCAGGAATCCAGATTTAGGACAATACCATTAGTTAGCACAAGTGACAGAAAATTTGGGTGAGATTCTGCCTTTTTTTAGTTAAAGAAAAGAGATAAATCCTGGAAAGAAAAAAAAGCTGAAAGATCTTTGGACTTTAAAGCACATACTTATTTTGTATTTATCTAAAAGCTCTTAGAGGTTTTGCATTTGTATTTGGATGCACATGTTTCCATAAGTGCTGGGTACTTCTGGGGTCCCTCCCAACCCCAGCACTAAGGAGCCCTCCCACACACCAGTCCTCCTCTCACTGTGACCCTGAGATCTTCTCCAACCTGCATTATCTATCCCTGTTTTCCCCCACAGCAAACTCAGTCTTCTTGCAGGTTCAGGTGGAGACAGAGTGACCTCCAAGGGCTGCGAGGAGGTGAATTTTTGGCAGTTAGAATGCGTAGCGTCCTTGGAGGATCTTAGGTGCAAACCATAATACAGCCCAAGGCTGTGTTATGTTCCTCATGTAGTCTCCCACTTCGGGGATTACACTGGCTGCTGTAGCTGGGGGGTGCCCCCAGAGTGTGTTTTGGCAAAGCTGTGCTGGCAAGAAGTGTGAGGGCAGTCCTGTGAGCTGGCTGCTGGGCACAGAGCCAGGCTGGAGACCTGGCTCCCTGCATATCCTCCCAGAGTGAGAAAATTAAAGACTTTTTAACAAATTAAGTACTTTTCTGATCACAACCAAAAAAGTTCATGCTTCCAAATTTTGTTTTATAAAGCCATGTTTGTTTCTGATTTTAGGCCAGCTTCCCTCATGGTCCAAAAAATTACATTTCGCACTTGTGATTTCTTTATTCAGACAGGTTTATTTTGCCATAAATTAATATTGTAAAATTATTTTGAACAAAAGGAAGCAGAGAGAGAGACAATGAAATAATTTCAAACCTTTAGAGATACAAACAAATTTTTTTTCTGCCAGGAACTCTGCTTGGACTCCACCAGATGTGGGGGCTGATCCCCAGTGGGAACAAGCCTTGCCCTTTGATGGGATCCACTGAGGCCTCGAGGAGGGACTGCGGGATTTTCTGCCTCTGAGCCCCAGCTGTCACTTCTTCTGCTGCCGGGTTGAGCTGGGCCAATGGCAGCTTTGCTTTTGCTGTGGATTTTGTATAGGGGGTGTTCCAAAAACCTGCTGATGGTAGCATGTTTAAAATCCCTGGACTGATGGATGGAAATGACTGCTGGAGCAAACTGAGCACATTACCCATCTCTTCCCTTTTTCACAGGAGGAAGCCCCTCACACTACAATAGTTTTGTACAATTGAGTACAATATTTACTCAAGATACCATTTTGTTCTATTTTGTGCCTTATGTTTCATAGTTCAGTACAGGGCTTTTCCTTTCCTCCCTAAAATTCAAATCTTAGCATTCACATGCTTATTCTGTGACATGGAAAACTGTATCTCCTTTTTGCACAGGAATGTGCACCTTTGAAAGTCCTGCTTGGAACCCCTTCCCTGGCTTCAATGGTATTTATTAATAGCAGAGAGGCAAATCAAATCTCTAGCACTTCTCCACTGTGGGAAAGGTAACAGCCTTTTGCATTACAGTGCCTCCCCTCTAATTCTAAACACATGTGGGATGTCTTCTGTGAAGTGAGTGAGGAGGCTTTTTATTTTTTTTTAACTTTACTGAGATAAGCAATTTGCGGTGGCACAGACAATCTGCTCTGTTAAGAATCTGGCACCATTTACAGTGGCTGGAGCAAGAGACTCAGCAGTAGATTAGTGCTAATTTCTCTTCACACAAATAATGGCACTGATGACTCTTGACCATGTGACAGGTTTGTGAGTGATGAGCCTTGAGACTCCAGTAGTGACACTTTTCTTTCTCCACACTGGTAAATTATTCATTATTGGTGCAGCCCTGGGAAAACATAAAAAAGAAAGAGCAGGAGAGAGGAGGGATTATGTTGCTAATGATAGAAACTGCTGACAAGTCCACTGGGGTTGGGGCTGGGGTTGGAAAGAAAGATTGCAGTATGGGGGCAGGTTGAGGCGTTGTGTTATACCCATTTCAGAATACAATATCCAAGGTTCATTTCAATAATATTCCTCAGAAATGAAAGCAAGGATAAGTGCTAACCAGGCAATTTGGGGTCTGTGTGTGTGTGCGTGTGTGTGCATATAATAAAAATGCAGGTGCTGCTAGCTTGCACCTTGATCTAATGCTGTTCATTCTAACGTTTTTCACTCTACTTACGTGACAATCCCTCTGTGCTTTCAGGACACTCCTTATTTGTAGTGCTTCTGAATGAACACTGGTAAACATTTTCTTCATTCCAGCCCAGGACTGGATATAGCGAAGCAGGGCAAAGAATTTACCTGACAGAGAATTTGTGAGAGACTGAGTTAGGGTTTGCTGAAACCTATCAGAATGAAAGAGCATTGTTCATGTGGAATCCCATGGCTGGTCCTGCTGGTACGTGATGTGCTGCTTGTGAATCACCACAGGTTTGAAGTGTGTGTCATCCCTTCACAGCTTAGCTGCTGAAGCACTGATTAAGCAATACCAGACCTGTCCAAGTAAGACAATGTGGCATTTTACTTGTCTTTAATTCCTAGCTGCTATTTTGCCATGTTCTTCCTTTTCTTTTGGAAAAGTACAACACTGGGTGCCATTTTTCTCACCAGCTGGATGCAGAGGTCATGGTTTTTAAGAAGCCCCTATCTGAAGCATCTCTATTCCACCTAAGATTACTCTGCTTGCTCTTTGCTCCCATGGGCACATAAAAAAACCAAACCAGGACCACAAAAGCAGTGGCAGCCTGAAACCTGGAGCTGCAAATTTTTGTCTGAGGGAAAAGAAAGGCCCACATTGCAAACAGAAAGGGATGATTTAATGGAAAGAAAATTTCTAGTCCATTTGTGCAGAGTACCATTCCGGTGCTCAATCCTTCAGTGCTGTTACTAAGTCAACTCTGAACATCCATTTCAATAACTGATTTGTGCATAATTCAGGGAAGACATGTGCTGTGCTCCTGCATTTCAAGGAATGTTGAAGTGGCCCCTTCACAGTGGGCAGGAGCAGTACCTGGGATTCCCTGAAGCAGCAGTGAAGACCACCCAAATCTGTATGTGGAAAGAAGGATATCAAATTTCCAACTGCTTCAGCTGCTCCATGAGAGTAGAGGAGTTGGCTAAGCAGCTTCAGGTGCTCCCAGCCTGGAGAAGACATCTCTTTTCAGGATGTGCTAAGATATTTTCTGAAGGAGACAGAGTTTCTTCCACGTTACCCACCCCCTCATGTTGAGCCACGGTAGTTTTTACCCACATCTCTGTGAAGTGTCCATCTCCAGTGCAGCTCTCTGAATGTCAGGAGCTATTTCAGTTCTCTCTAGGAAGAATTCCTACATCTCCCATCTGTGTCTGCACCTGATGGCTGTCTGTCATGTTGAAGTCTAACCAAGAGAGTGCTTGGAGCACAGAGAGCAGCCTCGCCAACCCTCCACACTGCATATAAATGCACAGCTTCACTCTCCTGACTATAGGACTGTTCTCTGGGCACAAGAGCTCCTTTCAGATTAATTTATTCTGTTCATGTTCTGCATCCCATCCCCAGAAGGTGATTCAATGCCAGATCCCACACTGCAGGTGAAATGGTCCCCCTCCTCCTTTGAGCTTCCTCATGGCAAGATCAGAGGAGAAAAGCCAGTTGTCTGCAGTACCTCCAGACCCTGATCTATATCAAAGCACCCCGGGGGATATTGCAGTCTCTCAGTACCCCACAGGGTCATCACTGGCTCTGCCCAGCTATGCAGTGATGTTCAAGGCTAGGACAGCTGCTCTCAGACCTGGAAGGGCTCAAAAGCAGGAGCGAAGCAGGCAGTGTGCTAATGATTTAAACAAACAAACAGGACCGAATTTTGCAATTCTTTGAAAAAATTCATTGCAAGGGGAAAAAAAAAAGAGAAACCAGAAAAAAACCCCCACCAGGGCTGTATTTAGCATCAGAATTAGAACAGGAATCCAGACAGTAACAAACAAAATCATCAATCGGATGCCTTCCCTCCGTGTATTCCCGTCCTTTGTCTCCTTGGTAGTTCCTCCATTCTTGCTGTGCTTGCAAGGAAAAGAGGAAATCAGATCTCAAAATTAATTCTTTGTTGACTGGAGAGCAGAAAATACTTCCATACTTGAACATATTCTGATGCTAAATACAGCCCTGGTGGGTTTTTTTTTTCTGGTTTCTCTTTTTTTTTTCCCTTTGCAATGAATTTTTGCAAAGAATTGCAAAATTCGGTCCTGTTTGTTTGTTTAAATCCTTGTTTTAAGATAATCACTTCAGAAAGATAACCAATCCCAAATTCTAAACTTTGCTTTTTAAATATAATAGACCATTCATGACTAAAAATGAATCCTTTGCCATTAATCTATCTTTAGTAAAAGACAGCTGAAAAGACAAGAGAACACAGGTTGGCTCCGTGTCCCAGGGAGTGGGACAGGCACACAGGAGCCTCCTTTCTGCTGCAGGCTGCCTTTATTGGCAACAGCAGCATTAAATAAACCCACCAAACACACAACAGCACAATGGGGGCACCTAAGAAGGAATCTTGTCCATCTACTCCAACTGAATTATCTGCTTCTACCTGTTGCTTTGGGAAAAGGGGACATGGTGCTGCCATACCTTACATTCCCATCTACTTCCAGGAGCAGTGTCCCTCTATCTTTTCCCAAGGTTTTAGCTATCAGCTTGCACAGCTCAAAGCAATAGTTTTTAATATACTTGAAAGATAAGCACTTGAAAAAAGGAGGCAGATGAAACAAGTGCTTAGAGCTCCTTGCTACTGTGTCATCATAACTATGCAAATCTGCAAAAGAATTGATTGCTAAGCAGAGTAAAGGACAAGTTATAAGCATGTTGTTCTGGTTAATCGTGCAGGTGCTTTTGTATACAAATATTTGTCAGCCAAATCCTGGGAAATGTTTATTCCTTAAGTCTATAAACTAGAATAAGAACAAAAAGAAAGCAATGACACAGTTCTTAGATAGTGCAAGCCAGAAGGAACTCCATTTTTCATTTTTATTACAACAGTAGAGAGTTTTTTTTCTCTAGTTTTTTTTTTTTTTTTTAAAGAAGTTCTTCAAGGTGATTCATAGTGTTGGTACTTAAAGAGATATATGAGCCCAAGGCTACACATTTAAAAAGCTTGAGAAACTAACTTCAAGGAGAGATCTCTGAACAATCCGTTTACGCAGATATGCTGCTGCATCTGGGTGGGTTTGCTTATTTATTTATTTTATGGTCAAAGTGATATGAAAATGCTGCTGGATTGGCTGAGTGCTGCTTAAAGTTTGAGCTGATGTCAGAAAGTGCCAGGCAAAATGACAGGGGAAAGTGCATCCCTTATTCATCTCATGCAATGATGGCTGTTTTGTTTGGAACCACTGAAATGATGCAAATAGAGCCATTTTTTTTAATGTTTCACAGCAGTCTCTTCCCACGCTCTGCTGCTCAAAAGGGCACCCCACAGACAAAATTTGATTTATGCTGTTTTTGATTTATATATGTGTTTTTGTTTACTTAGCTTATGAAGCATTTTTTTAATATCTTTGCAATTCCCTTACCCATGCAGTATCTTTGTGTCATTAGCATGTATAACAAATATTTATCTACTATATGAGCAGCCATTCTGTTCAATTCTTGAAATGTTTAAAATAGATCAAACTGGCTTAACACCAAAAGCATTTTAAAAAACAGCATCAGCAGAACATCAGGTTGGTTTGGCCAATAATTCAATAGTAGCTGGTTTTTTGCTTTGAATTATTTTTGGGTTTCTTTTGTGTGTGTGTGTGTGTGTGTGTGTGTGTGTGAGTAGGATGGGGTATTTTAGTGAAGAAGTAGCAGGGACAAAGCCGGACTGAGGTTCTTTATCTCCATCTATCCCTGGCCCAGGATTTACAGCACGTATCTGAGACATCAGAAGGCAATTCCTGTAGGAGGCACTGGGCCCCGGATTTTCCCCCAGGCAAAGGGCTGCTGCAAAGTGTGGGGACTGCTTGATCTGCTCTGCTGGCACTTTGCTACTGGGGATAATGAACAAAATATTCACTGTAGTGGGCTCTGAAACTCAGATTATCTCATCTCCCTGCTGTTTCTGAAACACTCACTCTGTGGGATTGGTTAGCAGGGGTAATATGTGGTGTGGCAGCTGCATAAAGCATCAACAGGAAGGGTGAAGCAAAATTCTGCCATGGATGACTTGGTAGACTGTTGGTGCTGGTCATTCTCTGGAAAAAATGTGCTCAGGTACATCCCAGGAAAGAAGGGGACAGGTCCTGAATCTGCCAGCTCTTATGTGCTTGGATCTCAGAAATGTATCAAAGGGACAACAGGGGAGGAACTGGAATTTCTGTGGTTCCTTGGTTTTCTTTCCTTAGAAACAAAACAACATGTGCATTTTTTTATGTACTTAGAAGTAAATCTTACACTCAAGTCAATGTGATTTGGTGAGACTTGTACTCAGAAGGACATAGGAACCAAGGATCAGTCAGTAATCGGCCCCATCATATAACCTCAGGTCACCAGAGAGAAAACAGTCAGGGAAAAAACAAATGCAAAAAGTGTTCAAATTGCCAAGCCAACCAGCAGTGCTTTGTCTGTAATCTGCCTTCTGTGGGTAAGAGATACTTAAGGATGCACTTACAGCAAGGGAGCAAGTTGGACCAGACTGGCCTCCAGGCAGACCCCAAGAAATGAAAAAGCAGAACATGCTCCCAAAAACTTCACCTTTAAAATTACATTTTCATGAACTGTGAAGCAAAAGATATAATTTGTTCCTATTCAACACTCTTCATGCCATTGTCTGTACAGATTAATTATTCTATGGCCACAACATATAGGAAACTTGGGGTGATCGATGAAGTATTTCAGTTATTGCTCCTTATATGCTCCTGTTATTTCTCCTTCTTGCCAGCTCGAGGTAATATCTTGATCCCCACCAGTTTGTTTGATGTCAGGACCAGCATAGTGCTGGCTTGACATGTGCACTAAACATGCTGACAGCAGCTAGGAAGTTCATTGACGCTGGTATGGCAAGAAATGAATGGACTCCAGAAGCAGCAAAATGCACTCTTAGTACATCACAGTGGAGGCTTCACTTTCCCGTGAGATACTGGGCTATTACTTGTCTGTGAGACACACTTCAACACATCGTGTCAAACAGCAGAATCATGAGAAAACTTGAGAAGTATTCCCATTAAGGCTAATTGATTTTTAAATACTCTATTATCCAAAGTTGGCATCTAATTATTTCTTTCAAGATCCTGACACGTTCCTAGCTGTCGCAAGAAGCAATGATTGTTCAGGATGTAGCGCTTTGGTGGGCAGCAGAGCATCCGTCTGAAAGGGAAAGACGAAGCTTTTTACATTTTTTTTACTGACTTGTCTGAGGCTGCTGCAAGAGGAATTGTTGTGCAGTAAAAGATGTGTGAGATGAGCGGATGGGAAGCTTGGGGATGTAGTCAGGGTCCAGCTGGACGAAGATTTCTATACAGAGATCAAACTGTTCTGTCAGATAATTTATTACTTCTCTCAAACCAATCACGTTGGCCTTAGGGTCATTAATGTTTATCGTAAAGTTCTAATTAAGCAAATATAAACCTTATGCTCAGCAGAGATCACATTAAAAAAGAAAATAACCACAGACCCTTTCTTGTACTCTACTCTCCCTCTGATTTTGTGATGACAGTATTAATTGACTAACAGTAACAGAAATTAGATCAAATGTTGGAGATACATCAGGGCCAACAAGGGTAGCTGTCTACAGCAAGCACAGATTAAGTACAGTGAAATGCCCAGCCTGACTCTCCTCTGGCTTGTATTTTGAGCAGTTGTTTCTGTCTGTGTAAGAAGGGTGTGAAATGCCATTAAATGAGAAGCTACATTTCACCCATTGTGCATTTGGCTTCCCAAAGTGTCTGTGCTGTGGGACCGGGGACTGGGAGCTGCTCCTCCCTGCTCCTCCTGGTGCTCGGGTCCCGGGCAGCTTGCCACTGACAGCTCCTTTTGTTATTAAGGAAGTGATAGAGGAAGAACAATAGCAAGTAATCTGTGTGATGATTTGGCCCCCCTATGATCACACATGAGAACACAGCTCTGAAAACGGATAGTGCGTGTGTCCTCTGTAGAGAGAAGTGACACAATGTGTCAGCTTTGTAGCAGATGGAAAACTTCTCCTCATTAAAACACACAGAAAAATCAAAATATTCCATCTACCTAGACCACTGCTGTAAAATATGGTCATGTAGCTCATATTTAATCACAGAAAAAGACAAACAAGCTGAAATTTCTCAGATTTTAACAATTTGTTCTTTGAGATAGTACAATTTCTTCTCAATATCCTGACTTGTTGCTTCATACTTAAAGTTCATTCATGCAGGCCAGCCAAAAATAAAGTATTTCCACAGATTAAAACTGCCTCAAACACATATGGGTTTGGTTTAAAAGAAATAGATGGAGTTTGAAACTATAACTGTTTCAGGAAATGAAATACAGTTTTGCGTTTTTGTAAGGTCTTTAAATATTTTACGAAGTACCAGTGTTTGCTTGTATTTTTTTTTAAACACCCTCTTATGTATTTTATTGTGTAGTTTAGTTGGAAAGACACCAAATGGAGGGGGAGAAAGAATCTTACACCTATGGACAGAACTCAGTTACCAACCTGTATGATTATAAGAGGAACATGAGGACACAACAGCAAACACTGTTAAATCATTGTCTTTATTTGTTACACACATTTATTTTATTAAAAATATGCAAATAGTTGGAAAGGGAACATTGCCCTGAATAAAATGAAGTAACTGTGTTGTCTAGGTATATAATAAATTTTCTGTAACAGTGTCCTTTAATCTAATCGCCTAATTACCTTTGATCTTTATCTGGAGACACTCAAAAGAAGGTCTTGAGGACGAGTGACAATGTTTGGCTTGTTAGGAGTCTTCTGCACCACATGAAAGTAGGTAAACAGGTAAGCCCAAACCAGTTTTGGCATCCACATGCAGAAGCACACACTCTAACTACAAAACAGCATGTTCTGAGTCTGTGTTTTCTCTGGGTAGTAGTAGCAGGAACACTGTGTTCATTTAAATTAAACCAGTTCCTTGGATAATAACAAAGTAATTAAAGAAGCCACCGAGGAAAAAAAGCCAATTTATTTGAATCATGTTCATAAAAACTACAACATGAGCCTGAAGGTAGAATATAATGTAGTTAAGATGGCAGATTGATGATTTTTAAAAATGCATCTTGATATTAATTTAAATTATTGTCTCTAGTCCGAGAATAATAATGGATGTGAATATTTAATTTTATGATAGGAATGATTCCTTTAGTTAAGTCAAATTCAGATAAAAAGCTGTCATGTTTGTTGTAAGTCCACTTGGTCTCCAAACCAGTATATTAAAATCTGGTCATTTTAATGTATTCCTATTTCCATAATTCTCACTGTAATTGCAAGAAATGCAGGCACTTCACTAGATGAGTTCAAATCAGTGTTGTTTGATCCTGGGACATGTCAAATGGAGCACAAGAAAAATTGCACTTGAAATCATGGGGAACCTTCTATTCTGTAAAATGTCCCCTATGTTGAACTGAGGTTCTCCTATCAGTCATAACTAGAGGCCTACACAAGGGAGAAGGGAAAGGTTTAACATTTTGCAGCTCTCCAAAGTTTCACTGATGCTCATTTGGTTTATTATTCATTCATTAAATCATGGATGATAAAACACTTTTGCTAGCTATTTCTTAACAGTTTGCCTAAAGAATGGGCCATCCATAATAGCCTAACATCAAAACACAAATCAGGCTGACTTATTTAATTCCCTGTAATGAGGACATGGTGGTCATGTCTGTTCCTTCTACCTATGCTATCCAACCTCTTAACATGGGAGTGGCGTACTTTTGTTCAGGGAAAGCTCTTTGGGAATAGTAGACTTCATCTCCACCAGAGATTTATACACTTTGGTAATATGTTTCTTTTTTATTATTGTTAACAGTGACAAAACGAGTTTGGAGAGAGCACTAAGGTACAAAAGAACCACAGTGACAACCATTACAGGAGGTAACCTGTGAGTAACCCTGTAAGCACCTCCTGTGTGCTTCTTTGGGGCTCACTCTGCATTGCAACACAGAACGAGTTTCTGTCAATTTTTTAATATTTTGCTAACACATGTTACAGAGGTCTCCTCTGCCCACATGCCTGTGCAGTAGCACTTTATGGAGATTTCCCTCACTATCCCCAAGCTTGGTGGTCCCAGTGCAACTGAGGGAATTCCTGGGATCTAGCAAATTATACAGCTTGCTATTTTGTACTAACATAACACCCATGTGACAAGGAGTCAAAGATCTAAGTGTTCATATTAATACTATATCACTGCTTTGTCATTTAGGCAGAAATACCTAATGCTTAATTCAGGGAGGGAATCTCAGTATTTCTATCAGCACCTAAACTCAGGGTTTTTTCTCCTCAATAATCTGTCCTGAATACATCATTTCAGTTCATCTGCCACCTACCATCAAACCTGGTATTCTAAGGCAAGCTCATACAGAATCCACTTACAAGTTTATTCATGTTAATCCAGGGTCAGAGGTGGCACAGACACAGGCCAGGGCAGGATGCTGAATCTGTCTCACTGGCACTGATGGATGACTGGCACAGAAGGGCTGTTGCTGTCAATGGATACAAGGGAGAAATCCATTCTTATTCTCTTTAATATCTTTGCAGTATTTGGCACTGTTGACCTTATGTCAAGTCTGACAGGTGGCATGAATCCAAAGTAAGTCTTCAAGCAGACAAAGACCCATTCTTTCTCTAGTCCCTTTCAATGTCTACATGAATCCAGCTACAAAGTGAACTGGATTTAAAAGCCAGTGATATACAGATGGCACAGAACTGTACTTCACCTTCCTTACATATAAATTCTTTGTTATCACTGAGGTTTCTGAGTGCTTGGATATGGTCCAGTGCCTTGATTTTCTAGAATAATGACAATCTCTGCAGCAGGAATAACTTATTGCAATGCAGGATAGAAAGCTTATCCATGCAGCAGAAAGCCAGGCACAAACAGTATTTTAGCTGGGGAAAATTCTTTTAGGTTTCTGGTTTTTAAACCAAAAAGAAAAAAAATAGTTCTGTATAAAATACTACAAAGCAGTTATTGGAAGGGTACATATAGTAATTTTTGAGGATAAAATAAGACATAGCTCTACTGTCTTGAATATTTAGGGCATGAATGGATGCTTTACTATTGCATTTGGGTTTCCTTATGGACAGCAGATAGAAATGTCACTCATGCTTAAACAGAGGTCACAGCACCAAGCATTTCAGAGTTCAAGAAGTTTTTGGACAATGCTCTGAGGTACATGGTGTGATTCTTGGGGTGTCCTATGCAGGACCAGGAGTTGGATTTCAATGATCTTGATGGGTCCCTTCCAACTCAGCATATTCTATGATTCTATGGTACATTACCCTATTGCAAAACACTCTGATGAACTGCTTTATTACACTCCACCACTAAGCATTGCAAACTGATTGATGACAGATAAAATCTGGCCCCAAAAACTCAGCTGGCTGCCCACAGCAAAGTCAGAGAACATTTCATAATAAAGTTCTGCCTTGCATCATACAGATTTTAATCCAAAATAGCAAGCAAAGGGGAATGTGAAACCAAAGAAGTGCTCTGGGTCACTGCTACTCTGTCTTACTGGCTTGCATTTTAAACCATAGGTGTCCCACATTGATCAAAACACAGTGCCAGATTTGCTGTCTAAGCTTGGCTCAGCTCTGTTCAAGCCCAGAGTTTGTTTTACAGTTGAACTGAAGTTAAATAGGTGAAGTTCTTTGTCCTTAACCCTGGCACTCGCTAGGTATGAACCAGTGTCTACAGAGCTTCTAGAACAAGGCATAAGTCATACTCCTGAAAAGTTTTACTCCTTGGCAGATAATTAATTCTGGGCTAATTTTGACCTATAAGGCCCACCCCACTTTGAATCCTGTATATATTAATACGATCATTGCATTTCCACTTGACAGGCAAAGTATTTAAAGAGACAAGACTTGATGTGTACATCTGGCTGGGGGTAAATGCACATGGGATGGGCTTGCAACTGAGCAACTGCCAGCTCACCATCTGGTATGATCTGTAAGAGAGGGTGATGTCAAAGTGCACCCTCCTTGCCAGGTCCTCTGGAAATTTGCACCTACGTCTCAGGACAGGACAACTTCAAGAAAAACAGTTTCATTATTTAGAACTACTTTCTTACCCTCTGCTTAACAGACCCCAGGTCTGTTTTTTCTCAACACCGGTTTTAAGACTCATTTTCTTTCTCGGGTGTTATTTTTGTTTTTTTCAGAGGAGGTTTTTGTGACAGACAAAGGCTCTCTTGTGTTGATGAAGCAGGTTTGGCTACACTGGCTAACACGGGATTAGAATCTGTCTAGCAACAGGGATGCTCTGTGACATGTCTCAAGGGCAGCTGTAGAAAGAGTACCTTGTACAGGGATTTTATACATCTCTGGTGAAGAGTGCAACCTTCTGTATTTGCAGTCTGTATATACACAGGGTGAATAGTGTCCCTTTGTAAAGTATTTCTGTAACTTTCTTTCTCTCACCTCTGCTACCTAATGGGTCTGCTGTTTTTCAGGCTCTCTATATCCATCCAAGTGAGACAGGATTTCCTGTAAAACTAACACATCTGGAGTTGACTTTTTTTTCAAATTCAGTGGGGCAATTTATTTTCTTATTTAAAATATTCCCTTCATGAAGCTCTTACACAGGGTCTACCAATAAAGTTCCTGCTACCTTTGGCAGGAGGTGGGTTTTACAAGTATGAAGAGCACTATGAAAAGACAGTTTCTTTTCCAATAATTGCATCTAATTAAGGATTTCAAGTTTTCTGAAAGCCTTGCTGTTCCCTCACATTCTACAAGCCTTTCCTTCTCTGCCAGTATCATTCATAGACTTTTAAGAGAATAAGGGTGACTATGCTAGTAAAGATATCTGGGCCCCAGGGGTGCACCCACAGCCCTTTCTGGCCTTGCCTTTCCTAGGGTATTTCCCTGTACCTGACCATGTATCTGGTACCCTGTACCAGGACCTCATTTCAGCTCAGCCCAGGACCTCATTTCAGCTCAGACCTTCTCCTGTTCCATGTGGCAGGGTCAAATTTGCCCAAATCTGCCTCTCCTTGTTTTGCCTTAGAGCTGATTTTTGCAAGATACTCCTTGGAAATCAATTCAGTTTTAACGTTGCCGGTATGATGTCAAATGTTGTCATTATACATAAATATTTCCAGTTCTCTTCTAGAAAGAAAAAAATAATGCTACTATATATTTATTTTGTTTTTCTTCTGTTTACATGATTTGTAGACCAACTGTACTTTGTGATAGGTAAAATCAGATAAAACACAATGAAGGCTTCGATTTCATGTGCACTTATTATAATGTCCAAAACAAGAGGGAGAATTACATGGATAATATACTGCAGCACACACCAATGTTTCCTTCAGAATGCTTCTTCCCTACATATGAACTTTCTTTGCCTATATGGGGTGCAATAAGCCTAGCATTGACATAGGAAACACAGACAATACAGACACTCCAGCTGGCTCAATCTCCAGTGTTAACAGCTGTCTTGTTGTTTGGTTACACTGCACTTCCGAAACATTATATGATCTCAGGCACTGGTTTTAAGGTGTCAGATACGGGTTTTGCAGAATAGAGTTTGGCATTCACCCTTTGCAGATATTATTTCACCTTCATTGCCACATCTGGGAGACTGAACATCACCATCGCACACTTGATTCTGTACTTCTTGACACTCACTGAAATCTCATTTCCAGAAATATGTGGGTATTGCTTTTTGGCCTTTGGTCACAGGAGAATATGGTTTTCAGGACAGAAGAAATAAACAGCCAGAATACCAGGTGATCACAAGGAATACTAGCTTAACCTTTGATTTTCAAGCCTTTACTAGTAGTGTTTTTTTCCACTTTACTACTATTCACTGATTTGCAAAACTTTATTAGTAGTGTTATTTAATCTTGTATTAATTTAAGAATGTTCGGATGGTTTGGTTATCATAATTTATCATTTTAACCCAATAGGTCTTCTTGTTTCTACTACTGCCTATGCTTTATTCGTCTTCCCAGCCATGATTCAGACTCTTCAGATTACAAAACAGCCAGCAGTAGCAGGCAAAATAATGAATATAGCCTATAATCATTGCAACATGCAGTAAATAAATAATAGCTGATAACAACTAATAAAAAACCCCAATAAATGATTAGCCCAGAGTTTATATGGAGCACACTCACATTTTGAGTCCAAAAACTTTGAGTTTCTCTTTGATAGTTCAGCGACTTTAATTGCCAGTGATCACAATGAAAAATCAGGAGTGTACCAGGCTGCAACTCGGCTGTGTCCACGCTGTGAACTGCAGGCAGCGTCGTGCAGTAGTGAACTGGCCACCCCTTTCTGGGACAAAGTAGTGGAGCAAAATAACAAGAAAACTCATCAGTAGGGGAGTGCCATGGGATTAAATGCTATCAAACTGTTTCACACTCCCAGCTATTACCAATTCCATCTTAAAATACAAAATGTACAATGCTTTCCTCTCTGCAGAGTCTCTCAAAAGACTGATAGTAGCATTTGGTCAAGTTTGAAACACAGGTTAAGTGAGAATGGATGCCTTTCTGTGTCCTTCAGGAGTAAGTGCCCGGGACCAGACTGATTGCTAACATTGCCCATGTGTATGACTGAGAGACACACAGGCTATTTATAGATGCCAGAAAGCAGAATTTTAAGCTTGGAGGTAATTCTTACACTTCAAAGCATGTTTTGGAACTAAATATTTAAATTCTCTTTTGCCTAGAGAAAAAGAAAAGAAACTCAATAAACTTTCCCTGTGGAAATTTGATTTTGCAGAAACTGCTTTTCTGTCACAAAAGATTGTATTGAAAAAGCTCTTGAACTGCTCTGGGTGCTCCCATTAAAGTAAGGAAGAGAATATGTATCTGCTTAAGTATTTCACATGAATGGACAGCCTTAGATTATTTTTCAAGAACCGAAAAATTCGTTTTCAAGGGCATTTATTTCTTTGCATCAAATTTGAAAATAAACTAATCTTCTTTTTTTTAATAGTACTAATTTTTTTCAACTTTGATATTAAAGTTTCTTTTAAAAAGAAAACAGTCTAATCGTTTAAATAAATGCTCAGAATTGTTCTGTGTAGTAATGTGTGAATGAGGAACTAACAGGACATAGCTCACAAAGTTTGCTGTTGAGTATTTTGCAGGAGGGAAAACATACCAGGTTTCTCTTCACATAGGGTTAAGACCGTATGAACGAATCTCTAGGATAAAGTGTAGCTGATTTCATTTATTGCAACATGTTTTAACTTTTGTCATTTGTTGCTTTTTCCATGGCCATGTGCAGTAAGTTTTTTCAGCTGTTCCACCTCCTTCTCCAGAACATGTTTTTTAAAGGACTGAAAATAGTGGCTTTTCCCTGTGACAGTAAAATTCTCATTTATTAACCTACAGCAGCTAAATCACTCTTTTAAAGAATGCGGCCAGAATTTAGTAACATGAAGAACCCCTGCCAAGGAAAATTCAGTGGAAGAATAATGATTCTATTGGATGGTAACAAATACAGACACTCTCACAGTACCACTTTATTTATATTTGGAGAGACTCTGTGAGGCAACTGTCTGCCCAGAATTTACCACTGATCCAAGGAACAACCTTGAATAACGTATCTTGCACTCTCTCCACAATGATTTCTCCTGCCATCCTTTGTCTGCTTGGCTGGTTAAAATAATTCACATTTTTTCTTACGCATTTGTGTAGCATCTTTTACACAGTTAAGTTCTGCTCACAGTCAGAGCGAACTGGTGAAATCAATCTATACTTAATGAGGGTAAGAGCTGTTCTGCAGAAATACCAAAAATTTAGAACCTTAAAAATGGCAATTGCCATTATTAAAACATTAGTCTTCTTCTTGCGTGGGAAATTGTGCAGAGGCGAAACTAATCTGAGGGAATTGCTCTGAAGTCTACAGACATTATACCTTGTTGGTATGCTATGTGCTATGGATTTTGCCCTACTGCGATCACAAAATCTAACTTTGCCTCCTAATTCACCTACCATGCATGTAAGTGACATCTTGAAGTTCAAAGTCGGCAGTCCTTTGCAGGAGGAGAGCATGAGGAGTTGTGGTTCACCGTTGTGTGTGTCTGGGAAGACACAATAAAGAGGCTCTCACACCTGCCAGGTTCAGCAGAAAGGAGGGAATAATAATGTTTATTATTGACATATCTCACATTCATATTCACGTCCCAACTCCACAAGGGATTGGAGAGCATGTCGCTTCCTTCTCAATCCCACTGGAGAAGAAAGATGCTCATCAAAGTTCTCTTATCACAAAAGGAATGAAAACCAGCAAATACCGTTCAGTAAACACTGGCTATTGTTTACATGAAACTGTGTGAAAGAATCTGACTCCAAGGTTAAAAACAGAAGGCTTAACAAAAACCAGGGCAACAGTTGTGCTATGATTTGTTTGAATGGGATAGCGAGGCGTAGCTGACTGGGTGCTTACGAGGTTCACTGCAATGTCCCCTTGGCTACTTTTCCAGTTTCTACGGAGCAGTCTAGGGAAGACAAATGGGTGCCTTCTACCTCTCAGGAGTCAAGGCAAGGCAGAGCACATAGGCAGCAGGCTTCTTTCTGTCTTCAGTGAGGTGTGGGCTGTTCACTGCCACCTCCCACTTGAGATCAGCACTGGTTGTGGAGCCCATTTCTTCCTCTCCATCTGTATCTGCTGTCAAAGAGGTTACTTCAGGGCCCTGGAAGAATGGACCAGTGACAAAGGAGCTCATCCTGATCAGCTCTGCCTGATCAAAGAGGCAATCCCTGCCTCTCACTTTTACTACATTTTGCCTGTGTGAACCATTCTTCATTTAAGTTAAACTGATTGACAGATGGCAGCAATTTTAGTGGAGGCCTGGTGATTGCTTAAAGCATAATTCTTTTCAGAGGTGACCAGGAAAGCATGGAGATCCTGGGTTTGATTGAGGAGTGGCCATTTTGAGTGGTTCCTGCTCTGGTGAGATGCATGTTTGAAAACTTGCAGTATTAAATTTTCACAGATTGGAGAACTGCAGTGCAGCATATGTAGGGATCATGAACTCCTCCCACTGTGGCTACAGACTTGCAGAGCGTGGCTTAAGTTTTGCCAGTCTCATGTTCACAGACTCAAATTAAAGACTGACTCCTTGAGCCTTCTGTCAGTCCTGCTTCCTGACACCACACACAGAATAAATTACCTTCATGCTCTGTGGCTTGTTCCTGATCTCATCCTTTCTCCCATCTGAAAGGCATTTTTAGAACCCCTTTCCACAGCACATCACATTATAATGGAATACATTTTTTTGTTCAATTTTTTTTTTAATTGGACATGCTGGGAAGTAGATTTGTATTTGGTTTTGAATTATGGCTTTCTCAAGCCTAAATATATGAGAAATTCAAATATTACTTATCAAAAAAGGAATAATTTCAATGCAATGTAAATACCCTGAGTTCATCCGCAACAAATCTGTGCAGCCAGAAAACTTGGGTATCACTCTTTCAAGCCTGTAACCCAGGCTCCAGGCACAAGTAGATAGAAATGATAGAATGATAGAAATAATCAGCTGCACAGTGAGGCATGTTCTCTGCAGTGTTTCCATGTGCCTGCTAGCACATATGAAAATTAACTGGACCAAATCAGATGGGTTAGAGCAAGACTTACTGGGTGTTTAGTTAGTCAGTGTACTTCTTGGGAATGCTCTCCATGGGGCACCCAGGGCAGAAAATGCATTTCCAATTGTGCAGTTGCCCTGGAGTGATAGCAGGATATACATGATAACTCAGTTTGCCAACTTGTTACTGGGCAAAGCTTCAAGCTGCTCTCGAATCTGGCCTTCCCTTCAGTTTTGGTTACTTTGACATCTATGGGAAGTGTCACAGATGACATCTGGAAGTGCTGAGAGAACAAACCAGTCTGAAGCAAAATGGGAGCAATGAGAGGACTCTGTGTCCTCAAACGGCCTTCTAAGGGCTTCCTTTGACCTGATCAGGTGTACAGCCTGAAGGGGCAATAGGTTATCTCACTGGATCTCCCAGTTCAAACGGTCTATTAACCCAGTTCTGCTCTGTTACCCAGTAACCCTTATACTGAGGGTTGGAGGGTTGACTACCATTTATGAAAGGGTGGCCAATCAAACACCTTCCAGGCATCCAGTCTTGGCTAAGTTTTCAAGAGACAGAGGCTCTACCTCAATGGTTTGATAGTTCACAGTGTTAAATGTTACTTTATTTATATTGCTGATACACCTGACTTCAGACATTAATTTCTGTTAGACTAAATGGGGACTTTAATGAGTTCTTTGGGATTCATCATCCAATCATCACTCTAGTCTCCATGCCATTTGTCAGGATATGTCTTATTAAAGAATTTGAATGAGTCACAGGATTTTCTAGCATATCTTCTCTAGGCTTCACATGAAGCTTAAGCCTTCTTTCCAACTCTAAATTTCCAATTTAAAACTGTGTGCAGAGGACCTGAACACATTTCCCATCATTAATCTTTTCTGTGTTCTGGGACATGTCACCTCTTTGGCTCACCAAGTTACAAAGCTCAAACGAGATTCCTCCTGGCATTGTACTGAGAGGTCTTGATTAATTTCTCTTCATTTTCTACCCTTGAATCTTCTTCTGAGTCCCCAGCTCCCAAGGTGTCATCTCTCATCCTTCAGATGTGTCTTTCCTGCTTCTTAAATGCAAAGATCAAAAACAGTGGATCCAAATAAGTAAGCAGACCAGATCATTTTGAGTGTCTTATTCTCATCATCAAATGAACTAGGTAAAAAATGTCTTCTTTGGAGCATTAGAGAAGAGAAAAATCTTCATTGCATAAGTGCACTTTGGATCAAAAAACTGAAACGAAAATATTTGTAGATATTCATAGATTCTCATCTGGCATTTTATCCCTGGATTTCCAAGGAGGTGTGAAGGTGATTCATAAGTATGTGGAACATTGCAAAGCCCAAATAATTAGAAATTTAAAGGACGGTCTAACTAAAACCATAACCTCTTGTATTTAAAGCACAGTTTATGGATAAAAAATAGATATGGCTTTGCTGATTTTCAAGCTATACATTTTCTTCCCCTTTTTCTCCCTCCCCAATTTCATAAAATTTACTGAAGTGACACGTGAACATTTCCACATTGTGACAACCATGGTTAAAACATGCAAATTCAAGGAGTGGTTTCAGAGAAAGAGAAATGGAACATTACTTTAAAAAAAATCCTAGACATCCCAGAAAGCAGTCAAATATTTATGCAAAATGAGTGTAGCTTTATACACTGGCACTGAACAACACAGTGCTCTGTCTCACACAATACTGTCATTCATGTGCGTACATAGTGCCACAGGCAAAAGTCCCACACAATGTATTTTTATACAATTGCTAGCATATTTCATTACAAGTTGTTTTTTTAATTCCCTTATGCAGGGGATTCTCATGACAGAGACATTCTGTCTCCCCAGAGTTTCCTAAAAGGAAGAAGGGTTATAGTAGTAACAGCATAGAAACTAGAGAAAATTATGGAATAAAACATTAAATTTCAGTTTTAAATAGCATTAGCAAAGAATAATGTTATAGCAATAACAAAGGAGATGGAAAGAAACTTTTTCTTCCCTTAAGAAAACACACTGAGTTCTATTGTGTGTTCTCAGAGCTATCATGTAAGCAATTAAAAATACAATGCAAAATAGAAGAATTGCTAGCATTAAATTCATAATACACAGCAAATTAGGACCTTGAAATCTGTTAGTGTAAATAAGAACTGGAGCATACCTATGCAACTGAAACACAGAGCAGAATGACCTTTATACCCCAACAATCAAATATCTGGTATCATTCTACCCACCCAAGTAACAAGTGATATGATGACAGGAAATGGCCTCAAGTAGTGCCAGAGGAGGTTTAGATTGAACATCAGGAAAGATTTCATGACTGAAAGTGTTGTCAAACATTGGAACCATCTGCCCAGGGAAGTGGTAAAGTCACCATCAGAGGAGATATTTAAAAGTTGTGTAGATGTCATGCTTAGGGACATGGTTTAGTGATGGACTTGGCAGTATTAAGTTAATGGACTAAGTTAAGGACTTGATGACCTTGTAAGTTTTTTACAACCTAAATTATTCTACAATTCTACTTTGAAAGAACATCAAAAGGCACATTTCCAAAGACTTAAAATTTGGGCAAGGCTAAAGAAAAGCATATGAAATGCTTCACTCTAGTTATTGTGGAAGTAGTTATGATGCAGAAGCCACGGCTGAACACATAGCAATCATATGCACGGGTTGAATCCTGGACTGTGAACTTAAACTGAAGCCCTGTGCACATCACGGGCAGTCTTTACAGGTCATTGGTAGTACCTGGCCTCTATGTTCCTTGTCCCAGCAGTTGGAAGGCCTGTGAGTGAGGAAGGAATTATATATACCAGAAAATTATGTGGCTTTCCCTGTTCTACCCTCCCAAACTGGACTGCCCCTCTTCACTCAGTGTGGGTTAGAAATCAGAAATATAGAAGCATTGCCTGGTTCTTTCCTGTACAAATAGACTGATAATTTCCTGGAGGAAAAAAAATAAAATAACTCCTCTGTGGAAGCATCTAGTGGGGAACCAGCTGTTTGTTCTTCTCTGAGATACCAGAGACAATGAAATGATGAAATCTGCACAAGACAAAGTCTGCTTCATAAATGAATAAAACATTGTTTTTAATTCCTCTGTGGGGGCTTTTCTGTGAAATCCAGGTGTCCTTTCCATTGAAACTCTCAGAAGAGGGAAAAATTACACTATTCATTACTCCAGGCACAGCATTTGCATAGAACACTTTTCATACTGTGGCTCTTGTCAAAATATCCGTCGCTCTGCCACATCAGCTCTCTGCAACTATGTACTACTTGTGACACCCTGACATGTGTTTCCTACGTCCACTACACTCCAGCATGCTTAACATCCTACACCATGCTTCCTCTTCCTCATTGCAAGATGGTTAAGATTTTTCTTCCTTCCTCTTCCTGGCAGCCATCTTATCTTGCTTAAAATCCATAAATCTATATTAAAACTTCAGGTCTTTATTAGAAGGGACATACTGAATGATTTCAAAACGGACTCCCTTTATAGTGGTTTTTTGTCAGATCATTTTTCTGACACTTCTCCCAGTGGTTCATAGATACTTGTTTTGGGAGGATTTGTTGAATTACACGGCCTTCACACAGATTTCAGTGTTATTATGGAGCACAGAATAGGTATGGTTTAAACAAGCCAGTTCCTGTAACTCCATGCCTTTTAAATGCACTACTCCTCTTTTATATCCTCTTAAAACATTTATGTACACATCACCATTGAACATACCACACTTTACATTCCTCATGTAAAGTGTCCTCATGACACAGGACACTTACAACAATGCGAGCTAATTAAAGCTACAGGGTAAACCTCTGACCCTGTTGAAGTCAAAGGGAATTTTGCATCTTACTTCAATAGAGCAAGTATTTCACCCTGAGGCCCCTTCTGTCCCCGTCACTCTTTCTGGCTGTTTGTCCAAAAACTCCTGGAGAATATCAGGTCTCAGAGAGCAAATTACCCAGAGACAGCTGTATAACAAAGCTTCCTCAAGTCAACGTGGAGCGGGCAGCCCTCTCCCTCCAGGAATCAGCCCCAGACTGGAAGAGGTCCGAGCTGGGATGCAACTGTGGCTCCAAGTGGCAGCCCCCATGGGCAGAAGGTAAAGATGGAGGAGATGCTTTGCTGATACAAGGACACAACTGAGCCCAAAGCTACGTGAAAGTCATTGAAGGTGCGGGGAAAGGGCCGGAAGCTGTGTTGCCAGGGCAAGTGATCGGAGCACCTGAAAAGCAATTGTTTTCCTAATTGCTATTTAAAACGACTGCTCCTAACCAGAGGTCCCTAACCTTCCCCACTGGGTGGGACACACGGCTCCCTCCAGTTGCCACTGAGGAGCGGTAGATGATGGTATATTCTCTGGGAAGGACCAGATGTCCTACATATGCAGAGGACATGGGCTCTTTTGCTTTTATTTTTTACTTTCCCAGGGGCTCCTCAACACAGGAGACAGTGTAGGTTGCTGGCTGGAGAAATTACTCCTGCAGTAGCAATCCATTCCCAGTTGTTCTGCATCCCATGGGGTCCTTCAGCTTCTCCCAGCTCATTCAACAGATGTGCACTTTCCACATAACATCAAACAGAGTGCCAGGCAGGGCTAGAGCCTGTGGTTGACACATCTCCATCTCTGCATGACAGAAATGAGATGCCACATGAGAACTCTAATCACCAACACCACTGGCTCATGGTTTGTAAAGCTTTAAAATGTGACTGACATAGGTAAGTGCTCACATGTACAAACTCTCCAAGCTGATTGCTCCCAGGAGGGTTGTCTGAGTAGCCCAGTGGGGTTAGCTGCTCCAAGGGTAAAGCTAGGTTTCGAAGAATGTAAGTGTATTCTGATATGAAATATTGAATTAAAACTATATTTCTCCTTGATATATTTTGTTTCAACAGAAAAGATTTTGGCATGATCTGGCCTTAATATTGGACATTACATTGCAGATCATGCAGTGGCAGGATTGTACAATAATTACAAGCTGTTGAAAGCCTGGGTGGATATACTGGTACTCATAGAAGAGTGCACATGGACTAGCGTTCTTGGACCATGGCTACGCTTACTGTGAAACTGAACCTAGAGAAGAAAAAGGATCCTTGAATGTGGTATTAGATCAAGGCTTTTTGGAGGTTTTTGAGACTCTTAAGCCTCATGAAAACCTGAATCAGACATTGTTCACCTTCCAAATGACTATGCCATTGCCTGAAGGCCTCCTTGGTGCTTGAAGTTCCTTGCTATTTTCACTTTACTTTTCTCTGTGGGAATTGAATGTGAACAAACAGTGTTCATTTTGGGGCTCTCGTGCAAAAGGTCAGGTCCAATTCTATAATTCTATGTATTCATCTTTACAAAGAAGTGTTGTGTTCAATCTGGACACAAAAAGATAATGAAAGCTCTTTAAACTGGTCGAAGGAAGACACAGACTCATTTATCTAGATAATTTTGTTGTTTTAGGAATAGTGAAGTACTGCTTTTGAAAAATCTTTGCTGAATTACCTTGAGGAACCTTAGTGAAATCAAAATCAATATACTTGTAAATACTTAAAAAGTTGCCCAAACCATGATGGCATGAAGTTTTTTTGTCTCCATACTGCAATCACTGGAGAGGATGACATACAAGAGAAGCTCCACTGTATTCTTATAAAATATTTGGATTTTTTTTTCTGAAATATTTTATTAACATATGGGTATGTTAGTAAGAAAGAAGCTCAGATTCAGAAAAATAAAGTTATCAAAATGAATGACCATAAGTTTATCTATCCCTGACAGTGTTATTGATGAAACGCTGGAACATTCAGGATTGTTGGATAAACTGGAAAGAAATAGCTCTACTCTAGGCCATATCAACTGTGGAACAGTTGTTTAATAATATCTTTACAAATACAGACTAAATCATGAGATTACACAAACAGGCCTCCCATTAGTTTTCTTTCTAGTGCTATTGCTAGCTAAAAACAATAATACTCTTTTTTAAAATGATGATATGTTTTGGGATGCAGTAAGAATTAGGTTTTGTTTCTAGGCAAGCACAACAGGGACACTATCAGAAGACCATGATAGATGGTCAGAGGTGTCTGTAGGTAGTACAACAACAGCCATTATTCCTGGTTATACGAGGAATAGGACTTTCAAAAAGCGATTTCAGGTGCCTCCTGGTGAGAAGATTTTTAGCTAACATGGAAGAATTGGTCACCATTTTTCCTGTCAAAGTCACTTGTGATTACCTCTTGAATTTCTCAGGCATCTGAGGTGCAGAGCTCAGTGAACTTGCAATCAGCAGCAGCAGCGATGGGGTTAACTGAGTGCAACTCTTTGCAAAAACTGCTAGGCCAAACTCGGTTATCTTCCACAAAACATCACCACCATGCAATGTATCTCATGGAATGGTCTTTTATTGTAACAAAGTATGATGCATTGAACCGCATGGTTTCTTGCCAATCTTAATTTCTTTCACATGGCTGCTCTGCTTTATGGATGATAGAAACAGCTATCGAGAGATGCCAATCCCCACAGGTCCAGGGACCTGGTAGGCACCAACTTTGTCAAACTGAGTATATTCTGAATTGCTGAGACCACCACAGTCAATAAGCCCATGGCATTCAGTGTAAATGTGCAACTTATTTTACAGCAGATGCAGCTAAATGAGGAATTTTCATGGATTCAGCAAGGCACTAAAAAGAGGCATTTTGGAAGAAGAGGACCTGTGACTGAAATGCTCATGCCAGGAGTATGACTTTCCTAAAGCCCCTTCCTCTGGAGAATGAACAGATTTTTATTCACTACACCGTGAACCGACAAAAGAAAAATTGCTTTCATCCCATGCTGTAAGCAGTATAGCTTCCACTGTCAGTGGCGTGGCTGGCACTTTCAGTCTGACCTGTTCTGTGATCCTCTGTGAAGGAGAGGTCTTGCATGCTAGCCAGGCAGTGGGGAGCTTGAGGACATTGGCATGGACTGTGATAAACAGGGACCCAGCAGTGTCTCTTGTACATCTGTGAGTTCCCAGTGCAGGACAGATGGATGTGCTGATGTGCTGTATTATAGGGACTGATAAGGAAAATGCAGTGTATTCATCAAAACCCAAATCCTTTTATGAAGTTGTTTGAAGTCAGTGGTTCAGTCAACTGGAAGCCCAAGGTCAATGTAAACATTCACTGTTCATAGCCTGTGACTGCTGTGGCATCACTTTCCACATAGAATCTCCCTGCTATCAGTTGTGTGCTACCCTTACAAAAGTTACCTTCAAAATAAAAGTTATTATACCATATTGCTTGTTGAATTGACTGCTGTACTTATCTATTCCTTGACTGCTGTGAAGTATTGATCTCTTAAGATTAGATATGATCCTACTTCCTCCTCTATTCTGCCATAGCATGGAAACAACCCTTGTTTCAAGGTTGTAAAGCCTTCAAACGTGATTATATTTTGTTCTTGTAAGATGACAGTTACACCAATATGTGTTTTTTGATTAAGCAATGCAAACAGCATCTTATTTTGCATACCTTGTTTGTGGCTTTTTTAATGAAAGGCTGAGATATAAATAGAGTCATGTACTTTGGAATGAAAAATCGTATTTCCTTTCTCATATATGTCATACTTTTCTGATGAACACCACCCAAACCCTGGTCTCCTTGACTGTTGAAAAGATTGATTTGAATCATTGGATAAGGATGGTTCTGCTGCCCAGACAGCCATCTCCAAAATGCTTGTTCTTTCCACTCTTTCTAGGTATTATAATGAAGTGCTCTGGAGTAATCTAAATTATGTAAATACTCTTTCCTATCAACTATGTTTCTCATATATTCCCTTAGAGCAAGATTAAAACAGTGAAGGAAGTGTGCTTGAAATTCCCTCTTAAATTCTATGCACTTAAAATGTACTTTTTTGTGGCTTTTCTACTGGAATGAATTAGGCAAAGCAGAATTAACCTTGTCAGTCACCAAGTCAGTTTCTATGACACAGAGTGCTGTAACTAAGAATACAGAAATAACAAGAGAGCACCTCAGTGGATTCACCCTCCACTGATTCCTGCATAGTATGTAAAGTGCTTTGGGGTGCTCTGAGGAGATAGACCCAATATAAATGTAAAGTAATAGTTAGCAAAGAAAAGCCTTTTTGCCTGGAAGCGAAGGGCAAGGGAAAGTATTCTCAGGCAGAAAAAAAAAAATCATGTCCAAACCCATGGATGGTGAAGGAAACTCTGCACAAACCTAAGACACAGAAGAGAAGCACTGAGCTGCTGACTGGAGTGTGTGGACTGAGCAGGAGTTTAAGTAAAGGAAACAGGCTGCTTTAGCACAAAGCAGAGGAAAAGGGAGAGACCAGAAAGGTAAACAGTCTTAGAAGGAGAGAGCATGTACAAAGAGATGTGAAAACTGAGTCCATGTGGTGGTAAACCAGCCTGAACCCCAGAGAACAATTGCCAGATCTTCCTGGTCTGGCTAATTTAGTCTGGTAAAGGCAGATGATAAATGGGAGCAAGGCAACCATGCGCTTCTGAAAGTATGGTATCTGCCTTTCTGCTGATATAAGACCATAGGAACACCCTCTGCATTAGAAAAGGAAACAATTCTAATTTTATATGCACCTTATGTCTTTCTCTCTTGGCTGTCTTAAAGTCCTGAGCAGATACCAGCCCCTCAAGCCCCAGTTGTTATTCCAGTCACACGTTCGCAAACAAAGGATAGGGTGGATGCAGAACACAGCACTTGGGATGCTTCTGATGATGCTCTTGAAGTGGAGAAAGACTAACTTCTTCTCAGACTGGGGCAATCAGAAAAAAGGGGAAGGATGAGGTGAAACACCAGTTGTGAACTGTTGAACGATGTTGTTAGATATCAGGATGTGAGAGAGGGCAAGGAGTTCTGTGTCAGAGACACCCTCCCAACCTGGTCCATGCTGCTACCGAGCACAGGTAGCAGTTGAGATAACAAATCAGAAATCCTATCGTTGGCTTCAGCACACTGACATAGTCCCAGGACTACTATTGCATCTGGCACTAATTTGAGAACCTCTGGATCACACCTTGTTACATGGTAAAGATGGGACCATGGCTCATTGGTTACCAGGAGCTCTACCAGGAGCTCCACCAGTACAATTCAGTGATACCTTTGCTCTAGAAACTCATTTGAGTTCCTCATTAGTCAGGTTGTTCCTGGAGTAACTTGTTGAAAACTATTCCTGCAGCATACCTGAGAGAGAAGACAGGTTCTCTGAAGAAAGAATGGAGGTTTTTGAATTTTTTTAAACCAAGCAAACAACAATTTGCAAAACTGTAGGGGCTTTAACATTATCAAACTTTCTTCTCCACGCTTGACTTTGTGTTTTGAACTGACTGTGTTCTTACTTGGTAAGTCTGAAAAAAAGATGTCCTTTAGGCTTTGCAAAATTCATAGACTCATGTCACCTACTATAGAGTCTGTTGTGGCAGGACGTTCCCCAAATTGAGGATAAAGTGTGACACGATAACCATTATGTTATCACTAGTAACTAGCCATTTCAGTTTTGTGGTGTTGTTTTCTTGCCACATCTGGTTAATAGAGAAAGGAAGTCCTGAACACTCCAAATGGGAGCTAGGGGTGCAATATCCCTCTTTTTTAGGAGCATTTTCTTGCAAAAAAAATCAGTGTAACTCAAACAAACATCTAATTCTTAATGTAGAGCTGATTGGCATAAACATAAGTACCTATAGTCAGATGGAGGGTCCAGCATGGTTCCATGTATAATTGTTTCAAAGCAAAAACAGATGACCAGAAGATCTGTCCTATAAAATTTATAAATTAAATACATATAACTTTTGTATCAGAGACCAAGTACTCCCCATTAACACTGAAGCACATGAAAAATCCAAATGTTTCTGGCAAGCCTTTCTTAATTCTGTCTTTCTAATAATGACTAAAGTGATGAAAAAATCCATTGGTGGAAGGAAAGGAGATAAACTAGGGCAAAGCAGGAGCTTCAAGAAGAACACATTATTTCAAAAGGGCTTGCCTTCCTGAGCTTTAACATAATAGCCTAGTTTTCATTATAAAATGTTGCCAAATTGGAAGAAAAACATATCTCAAAATACTCTTTGTTCTGTGAATGCATGTTTGTGTAACAACAGCAGCGTAGTTATTCTGTGTCATCCTGTGCTGACGAGCCTATTTGAGTTCCAGTAATGGAAAACTATCATGTTGATTTGCTTCAGATTAACCTCATCTTCTTGTCATACTACAGGTATTTTCCATTACAAGAAACAAATATATGGTGATACGTAAATGATTTTGATAAAGTCTGACAAATATTTTAAAACGGCTACATAGCTGCTTATTTTATTTTCGGAAAAAACAATAGCATCACAAAATGGCATCTGTCAGATGTCTTTGGTAATTTTATCATTAGGTGTTGTCATGACTTTCTACATCTGGCTATAAGCTACGATTGCTTTTTTTCTGTATTAGAAATATAATTTTGAATAGCTTATAATTCTAAACTGATCAGTAAGAAGAGCTGAAAATAGTGAAATCACCAGCAAAACTGACATTAAGGACTGTAAATAATTGCTCTAACCATTTATATTATATTAGTTTCAGACTACAATAATTTTGTATCCCAGGCACAGAGCTGCTGATTGCTTCTTTTGTGTTTTCCCCTGAGGAGGTAGGACCTGGGAAAAGTGAGTTATCCTGATCCTAGAAGGACAGTACTAGTGTCACAATGCAGACAGTATTAAAGTATACAGTGGGACACACTTGTATGGTGTTTACTTTATATTTAGCAGTTACCAGAAGAGACTCAAAGTTAGCACTATTTTTTGCTGTAACAAGGCTTAGCTCTTCAGTCCTTTCCAACACAACAATAAGTTGTGCAATTGAAATTTTGGAATCCTGTTTCAGAAGGTAAGCTCTGCACTACTTGAAATGTGTAGATGTTGCAAGCCTCTATTTATCCACACCCATACAGGTACTGTGGTGGGCACAGGAACTGCCTCTTAGGCAAATAAGATACAAACCCACTGGTGCTACACACTACCAGCACGGGGTTGAAACTTGAAGGCAGTCTCTGCTCTTTTTCTACAAATTTGCCCTTTTAACACCTTTTGTTTATCAAGGGATGGAGAATGCTTGACTGGTAACAAACTCTTGTGGTTTAACCCCTTTGGACTGCAGTGTGCAGCAGAATGTTGCATTGTGTTTGTCTGGGTTGGAGTCAAGTCACCAGGGAGCAAAAATGGGACTATGTGAAAAGCCTTGAGATATCCTCTACATTCCATAATAATACTGACTTCAGAGATGATCTTGAAACTACCAGGAAAACTTGTCAGGGAACCTGCAGGTCTTGGTCTGGTATGAAAAAATACCCAAACAAACAAAATCCATGTGCCTACGTGACAAACCTTATCTCCACTACAAACATAGAAGGAGCTGATGGTTAATGCAGAGCCTTTTAAAACTGAACCCTATTGCTGTCTGATGCCTAGTTGGTCCATGTGATAACATTTTCTGGTCTCTTTCCAACTATGGTAAGAGAAACATCCACAAAACTCCATCTAAAAACTCCAGCACCATGATTAGCAGTTAATGGACCACCCTCAGAAAACAGAAGGGCTGAACAGCCAGCAAGGCAGAGCTGAGTCCTCTGACGTGATACCTCTGAAATACGATCTCCCTCTCTTGACAGAGAACAGGAAGGAGATTTACCTTGTCTCCATGCTCTCCATAGGTGTATCACCGTCATGCAGTACCAGCTGACCAGCTCCTGGCCTGTGAGACTGACAGAGACCCACTGCAGACCACAGCAGCTGAGACTGGGACTCCTTCTCTTGCTTCCACTGTGTCTGCAATCCTTGAGCACTGAACCAAGCTTGCTGCTTCAGTTTATGAGTGTCCTCTCACACATCCATGATCCCACTTTAGCATCCATTTCCTTTGTCCTATCTGTGTGAGGGAAGCAGTTGGAACCAAATGAGGGTTTCTATTATTTCCATCTTGGGAGATTTAGTGCATTTTTAGTGGCATTATCTGTCAGTCCAGGCACGAAAGTAAGGTCAGATCTATTCCTAGGGCCCTGTTGGCATCTATAACTGCCTGATTTGTGCTCTAACCATATGTGACACCCACCGAGTGAATTTATTGTAGCAATCACTTTGAGAATATCTCAAGGATTTCATCATGATATTTTCTTTCTTGCAATGCCAGACAGAGAACAACAGCATGGAATGAAATGCACAGAACTTCTCCTCTTATGAAAGAGAAATAAAGGAACAGAAAACAGGCTGAATTTCTCCAGGGTAATTTTATGTAAAAGAAAGACCAGCAACATCCTTTAAGGCCTGAAATGTCAAGCTTGTAAAAATAGTATTCTTGGGAGTTGTATTTGATCATTTGTTAAATACTGTGATATAAAATGTAGAAATCCATGTGTAATGCTTCAAATCCCTAATCTGGTTTAAAAGGTCAGTTGAAGCCTAAAAGGACTTGACATTTTCCCTTTAAAAATCTGACTTTTTGACTCAGAGCTAACAACATTTGAGCCTGAATGACCTGAAGGATAAATACAAAAGCTGATTTCAATTGAACTATTTAGAAAGCAGGGGATCTTCTAATTTGTAAGATAGCATTCAGGGAGGTTTTTCCATTAAGAACTCAATCGACTGAGAAATTATTTCCTTGGGTATTCCACAATCTTTCAATGCTTGTGTAAATTTTACACAGGAGGGGGCAGCGAGTGAGGGTGAAGATATATATAACACAATGCCAGGAGAGCAGAAAGCCTCTTGTGAGACAGAGGTAACTGGTATTTTCCCCCCAAAGATGTACCCTTTTTACCTTCTCCTTCACTGCCTTGGCAGACTGGGTCTGCTTCAAAATCTTTCGTGTCCAGTGCAGATGAAGCTTGCAAGCGGGTACTAATGTCTTGATAAGCATGGGTATAGTCCCTTCCAGCAACACCCCCTCTGACAGACTTCATTTGGCTTGCAGTGAGTACTCCAGGGAGGTTTGATGGCTGCTTTCATGGAGGTGTGCACTAACCACCTCCCTGGCTCTGCCAGTGTGGTTCCATGCAGAGCCTCTGGCTCTTCTGCCTGGCTCCAACTACACCAGAAGTTCACTGGCAACTGAGAGTACAGTCCCTTTCTCTTCCTGAGTCCTCTACTGTTCTCTGACCACCTCCCACCCTCATGGCCTGCAGTGTCAGACCTCCTCCTGCCTGCCTTGCACCTTCCCAGCCAACTTTACCAGTGCATTGATGGAGAAACTAGGGATGCCTGGTGATGGGTCATCCGCACCGCTCGGGCCACTCACACTCATGGGTGTTGGCCCTGCAAAGCTCAGTCCTCCAAGAGCCCCATGAGGCAGAGGGTGATGGAGGGGTGACATGATGTAACACCTCACAAGTCCCCCATGGAGGCTGTGCTCTGACTGGGCAGGGTGTGAGAGTGCCTCCTTTTGCTGGGCAATCACCACGTGGCTCCCTGAGGTGTGGGACTGGGACCACTGTGCCACACTGGCACCCGTTAGACAGAGCACACCCATCAGTCACCCTCTGGAACAGAAATGCCATTGATTTAACAGACTGTTGTACCAGGATGAATGTCTCCCAGCTTCTCCTGGTGTTTGTTTTTGATAAATGCCTCAGTTTCGGCTCACATGCACCCAGCAGCTGGGGACTATTATGCTGTGACAACCTTCTATTCCATTGTGACAGTGTCAGATGCCTGAAAAGGATAATAGGTAGATATTTCTGCTTTTTGGATGTTAAGAAGTAAGTGGCATTCCTATTCCTTATTTAGTTATTTCTTAATTTTAATTAATGGCTTTAGTGATAATTACCAGATTCCTATATTGATAAAAACTGGCACATTCTGCATGTTAATAATAGCACAAATTTGATATTTATGAACTGCTGTTCTTTTGCAAATACAGACATTTGGTAATCACCATTATGATGATAAAATTCATTAGAATTTGAGAAACAACCTATTATCCCTTCTGCCCATCATCTTTTAATTAAGTAACACAAAAAGATTTTATAAATCTTTTCTACCGTCCCTGCAGACTATTGTTTCTGTACGGGCATCTTTATGTATGAAAATACTTCCATTTCAGTTTTGATAGACTTAATGAAAAGACCAAAAGAAGACTGACAGTAGATTTATTCAAAAATGTATTTCAGACATTTAAAAAATTTTAGCCATGCTTAGTTCAGCACACACTTGAATCTTGTTTGGATGTAGACTGGAGTTTGTGTGTAAACTGGAGCCTATAACAACGTTGAAGTCTACAATACGATATGGTGGTACGCAATAGGGGAAAACTTTTATGATAAATTATTCCTCAGAAATTTCTATCAGTATGAATGCTGGAAAAATTGTGAGGTCAGTCACTTACATTAAAAGTTCAGTTGTATCTAAAATGATAAGTGAGTCTCTCTTTTAATGTGGATTTGACCAAAAATCAAAAAAGTATTGGGACAGATTAGATTCAGACACATTCAAACAGTGCGGGCATTTGGTGAGGTTCAGTCAGAGCTTTCAGTCCTCATCTACTTCTGATCTACATCATCCTTAAGACCCGTAAGCTGCATTTTGAATGACAAAAATATAAACAGCATTAAATTAAGGTTTTTTTTGGGTATCTTATATATCAATATCTGGACAGAAGAGATTTCTTAAGTAATAGGAGTGTTTTGTTATTATGACCATGACCTTTAGGACTACATCCACAATAGACACAGTTTGTATTATTTGATAATATCCTAAATTCGAGTCTCATCTTGTCAAAACACACCTGAAGTTACATTTTTAATGCCTTTATTTACCTGGCTTAACCAAAGACTTACACTAATTTCCTTTGATGCTACCTTCTACTGTAAACAGTAGAACTGTCAAAAATACTGCCAAGAATTTATTTTAAGAGTTCTTTTGTATTTTCCCTTTATTCCTGATCATTTTGGTGCTAGAGAATACTTATGTGGGTAGCACAGCACAGGAAAATGTTTCAGGGAAAGATGCAGGCTGTGCCTACCTTATCTTTGCCTTTCATTCTTAACCAGGGCCTAATACACTAACACATCCCGGCACATCCTCATGCATACTGTGCTATATCATCACCGTGTGCAGCCAAGAGTGAAGGAAACAATTTTGTGAGGTCACAGGATGGTCAGTGCTCTTCCATTTGAGTTTTTCTTGGGTTCATCCAGGCAATTTTAATCTCAAAAGGTTGTTCCCCTTTACATAGTTAATGCCTTCCTCTAAAAATCTGACATAACTCATTTGAAGAAAGCTACATATGAGTTTCTTCTTCCGGACACAACCTGGTGTCATACAGAGACTACGATGACACAATAACAAGCAAACTAATGAAAAAAACCTCATGAAACAGAGGAACAAAATATTTCCTTTTGCTTAGTCCGAACTTCACTCTCATGTTTGTTTGGAAATTACTGAGGATAGCTAGGGAAGTAAAATTCCCAATAGAAAAAACAAACAAACAAAAACCACCTACCCAACCAACCAAAACAACAGAACAAAGAAACAAAAAACCCCTAAAACAAACTCTCCCCACTATTTTAATAAAAAACCAAGTAAAAACTCAAGAACTGAAATACTTCGTCCTAAATGCAAAGATTTAAGATTGAATGAGATTCTGCACCTGGGATTTGCTTCCCTTCTGTTCCCACCATTTTCTGAGGGTTGACTTTCTCTGGCAAACTGGAGCATTCAGTGATGCATGAGAATCACTTCTATTTTTGAGGAGTAATGGTATTTAATGGAAAATACCACCAGTCTATCCAAACACCAGAATGAGGCAACTGGACTGCAACATTCAGTATATGCTACAATTTTACCACAGAAGTGGGGTGGGAAAACAAAATGAAACAGTTTGATCCCCAAATTGAGACCTCTTCTGAAACATTTGCTTTAAAGTAAACAAATCAAAGCACAGTTAGTTTTCTCAGCCTTTCTCTAAACTCATATAGAATCACAAATTCTAGATGAATTCTGTGATAATCTGCAAATCAGGAAAAACCTGCTGGATGAAAACTTTCCCATCCCTAAGTTTCAGAGTCTAAAGTTACCTGGAATAATGCTGAATTTCTGTGCAAACATTTTACACAATTCTTGGTAAATACACAATTTTGTTGCTTTGAAATGCCAGATAAAACAAGCTGTTTTAGCACAGACAGTCTGTTCAAGTACCATCTTTCACTAATAATAATAAAAAGTGATGGAAATATGATTTATATCTCCAAAATTTCCAAGTCGCTGCCAAATGTTGTCTTCAAGCACCCTGCTTGCAGGCAGCCACTATAGTGAAAACATTCCCAACATCTCTCCAATGCAGCGAGCAGGAATAATGTAATACTCTTCCTCCAGATGCATTACATTGTTAAGCACTTAATCTCAAGGACCTTTTTGAAGTTCAGATAGTCCTACTTTATTCATCATCTAGTGTTTAGTTTAAAGTAACAAATGATTGAGCTGAAAGTCTTTCAGAAACAAAATTCCTTTTTTCCCCATACATAAACAGAGTTGCAGCCTTTGCATTTTTCGCCATCTGGCCCACAGTGTGAAATGACATTAGTAGCATGTCAGGTTTATTCCCTTTTCAAAGAGAGAAATAAAGAAAGCAAAAGAAAGAAAAAGCATAATCCTAATCTATAGTATGAAGAGTATTAAAATGAAACATCTGCCTTGCTGAAATGAGTGGATGAACTCTGAAGTCTACAAGCTGCTGGAGTTTGTCAAGTACATGTTTACATTGCTGACTGTTGTAAATTTGCAGGATGATGACAAGAAGTCCACAAACTAAAATATCTTATTCAAATGTTTTTAAACATCTGTTTCAAACAGAAAAGGCCAGAACAATGAAGTGGCTGAGTGATCACAGGCAGACCAGGGATGCAATAATGTAACTTGGGTTACATAATAAAAGATGATGGCAACAGAGGCTTGTAACTGCAGTCACCAGCTTGTGCTCTGAAGTCCATTGACTAGAATGCTGAGAGGGTTGTGCCTGTCTTCAAACTGTGTGACTCTTTCCAGAGTAAGGACAAAATATGGTCAAATGCTCCTTAAAAAGTCTGCTTTTGCTAAAACACCTGCTGATTATAAAGCCAAATAAATTCTGTGCTCAGAAGAGCAGCTTTGAACACCTTCAGGAATGAAAGATGTCAGATTTCTCAAGAGCTTTGAACAATCAAGAAGCACTTGACCAATGAGATTATATTGTTTAGCAAACAGACTTCATCCTTGCTATTGAAGGGCTTCTGCTTTGCAGGACTTCAGAATAAAGTCCTAGGGTATAGATATTTTTATATCACCAATATGAACTTGAGATGTTGTCATGTGCTGAATATTAATCCTTATTCTCACTCTAAAAAATACAGAGAGGATTAAAAAAAAGAATCAGATTTTTTTGCTTCTCACTCTTTTGAGAGGCAGCCAAGAATGAAGAAAAAAACCCCAGTATCTTCCTGGTCAGTACTCTTTTAAAACCCAATTTATTTAAAAAAAAAAAAAAAAACAACTTCTTAATTGTCTTTGTGATATGATACAACATTCTTCTGAAAATCACCAAAGTCCTTTGGAGAGTGCTGAGACCTATAAGCACTTTTGGTATGAAGCAGGGATTGATATAAATCTTGGATTTTGATATAAATCTGGGATTTATATAAGTCCTTAGCTCTAGCAAACTTAAAATAATGCACTGTCTTCAAAATAACTTTGAACTGATGGAGCACAGTGCCAGGAAGCTGGGCAGGGTGACCGTGGCAAAATACAGCCATGGCATAATTATGGCCAGGGCTGTCTGTAGTGTTAATTGTTAGCACATTCTCCCATCCAGTTTTGGCACATGCCAGTCAGCCACACATACAGTGTGCAGGAGTGCTGAGGGAGACTGAAAGGAACTAGGATTGCTCCCAGAGGGATTACGTTGGACAAAACTGTTTCTGTTTTATTTTTGGGAAATAGAAGGCAAAGTGAATTATATTTCATTATATGGCTATGAGATGTGCCACTTTGAAAGTTAGCATATAGTCCTTGGCCACTTCTATTTCCTAGTATCTGTATGATAATTTATTTCAACTAGCATTACCATAAGCAAGAGAATTTTACTGTGTATTTGCTTAATCTGAACGATATAACAGCATATTCGCCCCAGTGCTTCCCCATATTATCTTGGGAGGATTAATTCCCAGCAATTTCATGTTTATGCACCCGGGGTAAGGACACTTGCTCGTATTCGTAAAGGAATGACAATATTACCAACCTCATCAGCACAGAGCAGGATGAACAGTCTACCTGCAAAGGAACAGTGTGTTCCAGGAGTCCTGTCCAGGCTGCTCCTCCAGGATGTCCAACCTAGGCACTAAAGCATAGATATAGATGGAGCTTCCTGGGGCAGTCACATAGCAGCACGACCTAAATTAATGTTGGATCTTCAAGGAGAGGAAGTAAGATGAAAGCATGAAAGGGAACAGGGATGATTTATAAGCTAATGATAAAGGAATGAGTAAGGCTCCCTCATCCATCGCCCACTACAGGGCAGTACAGGTCTTTGTTCTGGAGACATAACTCAAGATACAATTTATACTGAAGAATGCAGTTAAGCCTCATAGTTCAGCTCATTTTTATCTTTAACATAGTTATCTGATTGGTTTCAGATAGCTTCTATTATTATCTTTTTTATATTAGTGCCTGATTTACTGTATCTCCACATTATCCCAACTTTGCTAAACTTACAGTTAGCACTACTGATTACAGGTTTTATTCTTTATTTTCAGGGTTGTTGCCCTAGAATTCATTTCAAGGGGCAGATCCCAGTAGTAAGTCTTCATTAAACTATCTATGTAAAATAAATTCTTTTCTCAGGGACCTGGTATGACTAAAATTTTAAGAGCATGGCTATCCCTTTAAAGTACATCTCCAGATTCTTTGTGCTAGTTCACAGTCAGATCCAAGGCTAAGGATTTGGCTTCTGTAGCATTTCACTTCATCTCTCAGGGTCCCTACAAACCTGGGCTATATCACGTAGAGACAGCATAGAAAAATAACAGCCCATATAGGAATTAACACAAGTCTTATGAGTGGTTTAGACAAAGTATATCTAAAGTAACTTAAATGAAGAAATTACTGAAACAAATAATAATAATTACTTCTGTAAAGAACTTTTTTATGTAGGAGGTTCTTAATAGACTTAGGAGGATTCTTCATAGACATAATACCATTCTTCATACACTTAATACCGTTATTAGTTCCCATAAATACTTTCCTAAGCTGAGGTTGAACTGAGAGGTGGTGGTCATGCACCTGGAGAAGGAATTTTGGTGGAAAGCAAGCTACAGTTTTATAGAGATACAGGAATGGATTGTTTGTAAAGATGCTAGGATCCAGCAGTCAGTTTGGAAACTTGCTTAGAAGAATCTTCAGCAGCAGGAAGAACCACGGGTTTGTACTTACTGAAGCGAAGGACTGCAATTTTCAACACTTCTGGTTAGCTGCCCTGGGCTCAGCTCTGCTTCTGATGAAATCATTGCTCTTGAGCACATGATCTCAAGATAATGTGGAAAAAATTTTCTTCATCAAGGTGAAATTTGCTCCATCTCTTTTTTATTAATGTTTTTTATTTCAGTTGAATGTAGTACCCTCTTCTATCTAATTGTTCATTTATTACAAAAAAGATTGTTATCACAAACTTACATAATGGATTTTCCAACTCCTTGATTGTCAGTGAGTAGTGTTCCTAATTTAGCCTAGAGTCCAGCTCAGCTGAAAACACTGGAGTGAAATCTTTCAGTCTGAAAATTTAAGAGCTTAAGGGATATGTGGAGTCCTCATTTACTTAGTAAATCTATTGCTCAAAAAACCACAAAGCTTACACAATTACCAATGTGCAGGCATGACTGATGATAGAAGCATGTTTCTTAAACCTAAAAACAAATAATCTCACTGTAGTTAATGATTTAAATACTGTTTAAATGGGAAAGAGAAGTTAAATACCGCAAAAGCATTTTCATTTTCTAGCTGGTTCTCACAGCTAATGTAGTCGTATAAAAATAAAGCAGCCTTTACACACAGAGCACAACTTCCTTTAATATGTCTTCTGGGTTCTCAGCTTGTTAGATTGAAGTTCAAACAGAAGGCCAGAATAACTCAGAAAGCGTAGAAAATGTACAATCACAGAATCTTCTTCTGTGGCCATAATTCCAACCAGTGGTGAAGTACTGCCTCATTCTGCACAGGGGTATAAGGACATAGGAGGTATATGTAAATACATCTCCTGGAGATATGTGAACATATTGTGTGCAGAATAGGCTTCAGAAAAGGTCATTTGTTGGACTGTATTTATACTGAGGGGAAAATTCACAGGGAAAGAACAAACAAGCAACCTCACTACAAACATGCTTCCAGCACACTGCCTGGAAGAGTGCGACAAGCCCCATGGCACTGGGAGGCTCAACTGCATTTCATGAAGGGCTTTCTGCAAAGCTGCAGCAATGCTAACAAAGATTTCTCACTCTGAGCACTCAGAAGCTGTGTCAGCTCCACACAAATGCAAGTACCGCACAAAGACCCCCGGACCCTCTGCTGAAGTTGGTGGAGTTACACAAATATATAAGTTATTAAAATCTTTATCTAGACACAAGGTTTCTGTTGTAGTGAGGCTGCCAGAAGCACTGTTAGCTTCTCCACTTCACTCTCTGATAAAGTAAAAGGACTGATCAAGTATATCACATGCATGGGTTCACCTGCTATACTGCATGGTTACAAAAAACAACAAATAAAAATTCATGAGAAGATAATGTTATCTTCTCATGAGAGTTATCAACTCAGGAGAGTTGCTTTTCATCTGTGAACAGAAAATTATTCCTCATCAGTGACGAAATAATTAAACTGATATTTAGTGTTAGTACTATATTTTGTGTATGTGTTCAATAATATTTGAACACAATTTGAATTAATAGCAGTGTATATTAACATTTTTTGCTGTGAATTATACTGAAAAATTTTTTACATGAACAAATAGTGGAAGAAATTGTGGACATCAAGATAAATTAAGTGAAGAAATCTTTCTTTCCTACTCACTGTTTTGGCCGGGAACAGGGAAGGCTGAGGAAGGTGTCTTTGAAACCCAAACTCCAGACCACAATTTAAAGTCCACAGACTTTTAATCTACAGAATTTTGACCAAAAGAAAGCAAGCTGGCAAGAAGGCAGCCTTTCAAAAGCATGAGTATTTGCAAAGAAGTGAAAAGTACAGGGTTACTAAGACTCCTGTAGATTACAGTTTTCTGAATGAAAAAGAATTTCATACAATGGAAAAAATATAACAAATTATTTAAAGTATAGTCAAAAATGAAAACTGAGTTATGACTAAATATTTTGGGAAATACTTCATTCTATATAAAAATATTACAAAAGTTGAATAATATAACGTACATCACTACTGGCAGTGCTCTTGTTAAGGAAAATATCCTATTTGCCAAGTGTATTTTCCTGAACATAGAATCCTTCAGCTTGACTTTAACTCGATAAAACTCTGAGTTTTCCTACAGAGTGCTTAATAATTCCCTGGTGGACTCCTGAGCCCTTCTCAAGTGCAAAATATTTCAGGAAGGGACAAGCTTTTCTAATCAAGGTGCTTCTGCTTTCGAGTTTATCTAAAAAGTGCAGTATTGAAAATCTTTTTCTTTCACAGGAATTTTGTCTATTGTTTATATAGGTATCATAGAGAGATATGTTTGATACAAATTGTTTCAGTTGGAAAGAGCTCTGCCAAAGAAAACAGACAGGCAGCTGTTTGCATTGCATATAAAAATTTTGTTAAATATGGCTGCACCTGTGTAAACACAAATTTATTTCCAAGAAGTACCCCTGCAGCTGCAAAAGCTTTCAGATGTTGCCAGACAAGTTATTTTTATTAAACCATGTAACATACTAAATAGCTCTTTCAATGGTTGTCATGCCGTAAGAACATGTAACATAAAAAATCTTGTCCATTTTTAGGGAAGATTTATTTTGTTTTTATTTTTCAAAATCCAACGGAGCAATGGATCCACTCTATAAATTAGCATTATGCCACATTAGTATGAAAATTTAAAGCAATGCATAGATGTATATACTTTATGAACACTACGTATGTGTGCACACATACGTAGAATTTAATATTTTGTTAGTGCCTCAGTATCTGCCTGATCCAGAGTCTGTCAGAGAAGATAGAGATATTTTTACTGCCTGCAGCAGACTATGAATCAGAGTTAACTTGAAATGCCTGTATCTGGCATGGTATTGTATTTTCTGTGCTTCATCTCCAAAAAGCCTAAACACGACATTCATTTAAAGACCAGGAGATGCTCAGATGTCCCACGGCGGGCAGAGATGGGATCTGGGGAAGGCACAGGGTCCCAGCTTTCTGGGATCCACCAACACGCTCCTGCTTCAGCGAGACAGGACAGAGAGGTAACAAACCTCCTAGGTGCACTGGAAACCTGCCCGGATTGCGAGGAACCCGCAACCAAATTAAACACCAAAGAAAGCAGCGTGTCCATGCAGGACAAAAACAAGACAGTGCTTTCTAGCCATAAGGCAGAATTTCCTCCCCAGCTCTAGTCACCCTTGAAGACACAAAACCACCTAGCCAAAGTGGGTACAAGCGAGTCTCCAGGGACCACCTCAGTGACCAGGGGCCACAGGCCATATTTACGAGTATGCATTCTCCAGCCTTTAGTAGCCTCTGGGGTAGGATTAATAGACATGGTGTGCCTTGGCTCTGGGTTTCCCTATGCAGATGCACATTATGTAATTTGTCTGGGGTATTTGCACTCACTCTGAGGTCCATTCTGGTCCTGTGCCAAACTTGGACTGAAAATACATGTATCATTATTTAAATCTATACATATACACATTCAGTCTATGTGCAACACATCAAGAGGTCTACCTGTGCTTAATAAGGTCACAGATCTCCCACTGACATTTATTTTGGTTATTTATACTAAATCATTTTCAGGGAGAATAGAAGCTCTTTTATACACTCTAGGCTGTATGAATAGCTTCTCTAGAAAGCCAAAATCAATAGTGTTTAGTGATTCAATCAGTGTTAGGTGCAGCACCAATTCAAGGGTTAGGGAGCTTCACTGGATGGGGTAATATGGTGCCAGTGAACCCATCTGAGCTTAGCTCTCCTTTCTGTCTCTCCAGGAGGATGCAGGGGACAGGCTGCTAGAGGCACTGCTTCAATTATAAGGTGAAGTAAAGGCCAGTGTTTTAATTTTTAAAGTGATCTAGCCATACATAATTATTTTTAAAGCATATTTCTGGTAATTATTGTGTAAATGCAAACACACAGAGACACACACATATAAGTATACTTTTGAAAGATATGTGTCAGTCATATCACACTTTATAGGTGTCTCTGCTAACCAGTTCAAGCACTAAGGAATGGATCTTCAGTAAATGCCACAATACTCAGCAGCCACAATCTCGCTACCCATTAGGATGTCTAAGGAAAACTAATTGGTAGGTAAGATATCCTGGAGCTGCCACAGCAGCATTCAGTGAGAAATGTAAGCATCAGAGCAGGTTTTTATGCATTTTAACACAAATGCAACCTGAATCAGTGGCTCTATTAATTCATTTTTGCAGGAGGAACAAGCCTGAAGTAGAGGGAAGTGAACTAGATAGAGCTGGCATGTACCTGCTTGACATAAAGCAGCCATATTTCACATGCTGCTCCACTTCTGATCAGCAGCTCTAAAATTGCAGGGATGATAGCGAACCCAGTTTGGAGGGGGAAAGAAATGAAGCCTACAGATGTAGGGAAGATAGAAAAAGCAAAGCAAGTATGATAAAAGGTGATCACCAATGCTTGCTTCAATTCCAAAGGGATGCTTCTTCTGTTCTTCACAAGAAAGTTGCCTTTGGCTCCCACAAGCCTTTGGAGAATGATTTCTTTGAACATGTCTGCAGTGACAAGCACTTGGATCTGCCATGCTAGATCAGACAACCACTCGTACGTAGCTTGCACCAGATATATGAGGAAAATATATGGAACCTACAAGAGGCAAAGTTAGAAACAATCTGACTTTCAGAAGACCTCAGGTAAGTCAAAAAGTAGGGATTCCTGTAATTTTGAAGGCTGAGCTTTCAGATGTCTGTGAGAATGAAGTATTGAAATACTGTGATTCTGGAGAATCTTGCTGTTAAAGTGAGTTGCATGTATGCAGAGAAACAAGTAAAAATTATTGTTCGCTAGTGAGGAATTTTTTATTACTGTTTCAAAATTTCAACAGTTGGTCAAAGAAAAGAAACTATGAAGCAAGTAATAAGAAGAAATTTCAAACAAATAAATGTTGAAATGCGGTTATGAATTCAGCCACAATTGAGAAATGAATATATAAAAATGATGAATCACACATTCACCAAAAAAAGAGAAAAATCTGAACGCAAAACCAGTAGGGGACAGGGGAAGGGAGAAAAAACCCCTGATCTAAAGAAACACCTTTCCACATTCATGTTTCTGCTGGTAGACTGAAAATATGAACCTCAGATTGTATGTGCAGCTCTCTTACCTTGTAACTGATGAGTTCATGCAGTTAAGTGTCCACCCCAGAATCAGATTGTAAATAAAAGAGCACAAGATTGAATTAAATTGTGTCTAGATCCTGGGACTACAATGAGCAAAGAGTAACTGCTTTCTCTGCCATTCGTGTACGAGTGAAACTTTGGACCAAGGTCTGGAAGTGGGTTACTCTATATCTATGCTGATGGCTATAATTTGAGATGTGTGAACTTGACTTCTGTGTACAGCAAATTCTTTATTACTTTGTATGAGGCTGACTAGTTGGAAAACAGCACAAAGCACACATGAAAAAGATGGAAAAAGACAAGGTCAATATTCTTGGTAGGTAAGAGTAGAGAAAGATGCTTGTCTCCACTCACTGGACAAACATTCTCCTTCAGCAATAAGAACATAGTGCTGTGTCAGGATGCAGAAGTAGGGTACCATGCAGGATGTGGAGTTTCCTCAGTGGGAGGCATGATGGCATCTGCGATGGAAAAAACATGGCCATCAGTTTTCCTGCTGAATGGGTAAGGAAACTAAAGACAGCCACCAATTTGGGGGTTTGGCTATCCAAAAAATGGATATGACATTTTTCTAACTGTCTACTCTGTCCAGAATGTACAGAAGTAATTTTGGGTTCCTTATTCCTGAGAGAAAGTGCAGCATGATTGCACAGCCAGCATTGTGCAAAGCAATCATGAAATGCATTGTCCATGTGGTAATTCATATTTTATTGAAGAAAGCCCTAAAATATAAAGTGTTGGTTGATTATGGGTAACCAAATCATGCTAGATGTCCATAAGCAATTATAATAAAATATTAAAATAGTTTCATAGCCTAGCAAAAAAAGATAAAAATATAGAGCCACATACTTAAGATTTAGTTGCTTCAATTTCCTTTTTCGTACATTAAAAATGTATACAGGAGCTGCCATTTCAGTTGCATAGGATATCAAGCCACTTTATTTTTTGAGAAACACCAACCTAAGTACAGCTGATTTGCCAAGTCACAAAGATTTGCCCCCACTACGCTGCACACAACTGAGTTATGCTCATGATCCATCCTTAAATAATAAATTTAGAATCCTTATTAGAAAAAGTGTTGCTGTCTAGCAGTTGGAGATAAACTATGCTGCAGAAGTCTCTCGAAAAAGATAGAAATAAGTTGCTTAATAAAGTCTAAATCATTCCTTAGGTTAGCTAATAGAAGCACCCGTGGTTATAAAATTAATCAGTCTCTGCTATTACAGCAAATTGGTGAAGATTGTATTGACACATCTTCATCTGCATGTCTCATCAGAGGTGTCCGTGCCATTTAGCTACAAAACCCTGGAGGGCTTTACTCTGCACAGAATCTTATAATACTTCAATTAAGGGACACCAAGCTGCCAGCCAGACAGCAGAGCATTTATTTCTTGATGACTCCTTAAGTTGTGCCACAGGCCTATCATTAAGAGAATATTTTTCACAGCATGTTGCAAAGATCCTCATGCCATTAAAAGGAATTGAAAAAGCATCAATTTGTTGTTTCCACCTAACACAGATATTTTTCATTGCTGGAACAGCCATTAAAAACAATCTGTTTTATTGCGTTCTGAAAAGATCACAGGAAGTACACATTGTGATTTATTTTAAGTGTGACAATACTATTAAAGGTATAGAAAATCTGAAGTACTTGCAATAAATACTTACAAATGCAAAGTATTAAATATGCTTTCTTAAAAATTTTGCTTAAAAAATCCTTTACCACAATTTCATATGAGACCTTCAGAGATTCTTAAATCAGTTTGAGGGGATCTTTGTTTTTTGAGAGAGGATAAGACTGTTTTGGCCATGTGACATTCAGAACTAATGAACAACCCCATATAATGGATACAAAACTTGAAAGTGAATTTTTTGGTCTCATATACCTCCTATGGCTGTGACCTTTCCTCAAGGTGGGGTAGTACAACCTCTAGACCAGGAAACAAGGAAGCTTTACATGGAATATAATATATATATACATGTATATACACAGACAAACCCCCCACACCCATCCATCCATATATATATATAAAGATAAATTACGCTTTCTCTAACAACTTAGAACTCATCTGCAAAGGGACTCAAGCATTGTTCAGCCACTTGAAATGCTTAACTTCAATAGCAGGAAAAACGGAGGTCCTCAAAAGCAACTAAATCCCCACTTCCTTAGACACCAAGGTATCACCGAGGAGGATCACAAAGAGAGAATGAAATTTTACTTTACTGACCAGCTATGTGCCCAACACTTGGGTAATCCGGAGATCAGCAAGCCCACACTGATCTGCCATGCAAACCCTAATCTCATTCCCAGACCTGCCTCCTCACTGGACTCAAGACGTTAGGGTTTAGCTGAGTAATATGTACTGCACTGAGCACTGGGGCTCACAACGTGAGAAGGACTTGGGCATGCTGGAGCAAGTCCAGAGGAGGATCACAAAGATGCTCAGAGGGCTGGAGCACCTCTTTTATGAGGACAGGCTGAGATAGCTGGGGTTGTTCAGCCTGGAGAACAGAAGGCTCCAGAGAAACCTTTTAACACCTTGCAGTACCAAGAGGGGAGCCTACAAGAAGGCTGGAGAGGGGCTTTTGACAAAGGCATGTAGTGGTAGGACAACGGGGAATCGCTTTAAACTGAAAGGGGGTAGGTTTAGATTACATATTAGAAAGCAATTCTTTACTGTGAGGAGGGTGAGGCACTGGAAGAGGTTGCTCAGAGAAGATGTGGATGCTCCACCTGTGGAAGTGTTCAAGGCTTTGAGCAACCTAGTCTAGTGGAAGGTGTCACTGCACATGGTGGAGGGGGTTAGAACAAGATAACCTTTAAGGTGTCTTCCAGCCCAAGCCATTCTATAATTCCATGATTCTATATACTCAGTTTTACCAAACTGGTGGGTCAATGGGCCTCTCCTTTTTCTCATCATCATTCTGCCTGCTGGAAAGCAAGAATGTAAGCACAATCATCTCACACATCTGCAAGGGAGTCACGCACTTGCCAGGGTGTGCTCCCCTCTGGAGTACATCTCCTCCAGCATCCCTGTTGGAGGCATTGCACTGCACTGTAAAGGCAAACAAGGAACTGGCTGTCTTCCTAACCCCATGTGCTGGCACCCCATGTAAGATTCCAAAACAAAGGGGTCAATGCTCCAGGTCAGGCAGCATAGGGATCTGAAGGATTTTGCATCCCCAATGATGCAGTCATTGTGCTGTTGTCATGGGTTGACCCAGGTTCAGCGACAGGTGACCATCAAAGCTGCTCCATCACTGACTCTCAGCAGGACAGAGGAGAAAAAATACAATGAAAGGCCGACAGATTGAGATGAGGGCAGAGAAAGATCACTCACTAGTTACTCTCATGGACAAAACAGACTTATGGAAGTTAACTGAACTTATTACCAATCAAATCAGAGTAGGATAATGAGAAATAAAACTGTATCTTATAAACCTTCCCCACACTTCCCTTCTTTGTGGGCGTAACTTCGCCCTCAGTTTTCTCTCCCTCCTTCCCTTTGGCAGTGCAAGGGGACAGGGAATGGACAAGTTCAGTCAGTTCATCCCAGGTTGTCTTTCATGCTCCTTCCTTATCAGTGAAACAACTCGTCACACTCTGCTTCTGTTCCAGCATGGAATTTCTCCCACAGAAGACAGTCCTCCACAAACTTCTCCAACGTGAGTCCTTCCCACAGTCTGCAGTTCTTCACAAACTTCTTCAGAGTGGGTCCCTTCCATGGGGTACCATCCTTCAGGAACAGGCTGCTCCAGTGTTGGTCCCCTGCAGGGTCACAAGTCCTGCCAGCAAACCTGCTCCACATGGGCTCCTCTCTCCATGGGGCCATGGGTCCTGCCAGGGGCCTGCTCCAACGTGGGCTTTCCATGCGGTCACAGTCTCTTTCAGGAAACCACCTGCTCTGGGGGTTGCAAGTGGATCTCTGCAATACCCATGGACTTCCATGGGCTACAGGGGCACAGCTGCTTCACCATGGTCTGCATCATGGTCTGCAGGGGAACCTCTGCTATGGCACCTGGAGCACCTTCTCTCCCTCCTTCTCCACTGACCCTGGTGTGTGCAGAGACATGTGTTGCTCTCACACGTTCTCATTCTGTCTCTCTTTCTGGATGCAACTGTGCATCAACTTTCCCCCCTTCCTAAATACATCATCCCAGAGGTGCTACCACTGTTACTGATAGGCTCAGCACTGGCCAGTGGTGGGTCCATCTTCCACTGGCTCTGTTGAACATGGGAAAAGCTTCTGACAGCTTCTCACAGAAGTCCCTCTGCTACCAGAACCTTGCCAAGGTTCAAGAACCATGCTGCACTTCTGTTTTGATCTTCACACTTTAACAGACAGTTTCTCAAATTTTAATCCTGACTGTTCTGGGTATGGGGAGGTGGACAAGAGCTTCTCGAGAGCCCATAAAATGCTTAAGTTGCCATTTTCTCCTGAATACCACCACTGGGGTATCTGGGGTCGGTGTCCTGGGGTATCTCTGTGTCCTGGGGTATCTTTTCAAGACACCTCATTCTGCTTGTGTATGAGGGAAAACCACCTGTCACTGAGTGTTAAAGCCTTTCCAATGCTCATGTCCTTGATGATCTCAGCCCTGGCACACTAATGCTGTAGTTTCAGGGGCAATTTTGAAGGAAGTGCTTCCCCCCATTTAGCACTTTAAGAGGAGCATCACCCTCTCCCTGGTGCTGGAACAGCTATTTTTACAGTCATGGACTTCATCTGGACAAATAGTGGGGATAAAAGCTAAACTGGCCTGAAAAAATAGTTGGTTCGTTTTCTGCCCGATTGGTCCTTGACGTGATCAATGTATGGCTCCACAACTGTGTGGGTTGTGGAGCCATAGGGCAGGGTGGGCTGAGAAGGCCGTAACAAACAATATGGAGCGGAGAAGAGCAGAGCAGAACACTTTCACCAGAAATAGTGCCAAATTTTATTATTCTCTCGTGGAATTGTGCTGCTGGTATGTTGTTTAATTAGAGCTGATTAACTAAAAAATAACGTATCCCAAACCTTACAAAAAGTTTTCTTCCTGAGCGTATCTAACACACAGAAATGAAAAGTAGAACTAAAGTGTTTGTCACCCAAATTTGATTCCTCAAATTGCTGTTTCAGTGTAAAATGTTGTCTTAATAGGGACCGAAGAGCAATCAATTATATTAACCACTTGTTTATCTGTCCCTGATATTGATCCTAGAATCTTAACTCATGAGCAATCCCACTGCACAAAATAAGATTCTTAACATGATTAAAAACTACTTCCTGAAGTAAAAATTTCTGGGATTAAGCTCTTTATTTGTTGAAAGTTGTTTTGAGATGAGCCATTAGCAAGAGACATCCTCATTTTAAATCAGCACTAAACTATTATGTTAATATACGAGAAGAGATTAAATTATTTGGCCTCCTACCCTTATTCATATATGTAAATTTCTGAAAATATATTGAAAGAAGTAGCATTTGCAATTTCATCTCCTCAGCAATTAATTTATATAAGACTAACATGTATGGCGAGTGACAATTTTGTGGAGAAAAAAAATACATTATATAATGAAGGCCAGACTCTATAGCTCTAATTCATGTGAATAGCCTTGCTTGTGTGAATAGTCCCATTGGTTTCAATGGACCATTCACACCAGTTCAATGGGATTATTCATATACATAATACACTATGGTATTTGGGATGAAAGGCACTATATAAATGTAAACTGTAATAAAAATATTAATAATATGCATTTTTACTTACAGCAAAATACGTGTTTGTCCTGGTAACCATTGTAGATGATAAGGTAAATCACGTTTGAGCTAAGGAACTCCTACTGCACATCCAAAACACCTATTTAACTGTGCTACTAATAAGTAGGTTTTTTGTAAAAATACAAATACACATTTATATGAATGAAAATACATGTATTTATGAAAAAGCTTTTGAGAGCTTTTGCATAAATACTATGCATGTTTTCTTATTCCATAAAGGCAATATATTTTCTTTTTTCTTTTTCAGAATAAACAAAATACAAAGGTCCAAATTCATCTCTGCAGTAGTTCTATTGACTTCAGTCGAGTTTACCAAAACCAGGAAGGCAATTTCACACAAAGGGTATCAGAAAAAACCTCTACTGCCAGCCATTCAAAGGACCAATTTGCAATGTGATGTGTGCAAGCAGTTCTTCCAAACCAGCATGCCACCCTTCAGCAACTTCAGAGGAGCTGAACTGCACATTAGGCAACATTCACGTTTCTCATGCCAAAACCTAGAAATCCATAGTTATCATAAATCCACAGAAATTCATAGATATCATTCACAGACTGCAGTAATAATAATAATAATAACAATTAGAGAAAAATTGACAGACAAGTTGCATCTGAAGAACCTTTCCCCAATAAACTCGTGTATTAAAAAAACTCTGTGGGGGCACATCCACAGCCACTGTGACTCTGTAGTCTTCAATTCAAAGTCAGCCAGCTCCTAAAGAATAAAAAAGGGGAGAGAGAAAGCACGTGAGTGATGTACAGCCTTGTGCCTCCCAAACTAACAGCTGTGCAGTGAATTAATATCATATAGTCTAGGAAATCAGTCACTGTCGCAGAAACAGTCTGCTAATTTATTAGTTTATTATTAATCTGTTTTCTTATTTATTTATTTATTTATTGCCAAGTCTTCAGGATGCCCAGTAATGCAGTGAGAATAATGAAAATGCCAGCAGTATCCCTTTGGCCGGAGAGGCAGAACTTTTTAGGTAACCAGCACGGCAACCTAGCACAGCCCAGAGAAGAGAAAGCAGATCTAATACAGTGATCTGAATCTCACACAGTTTCAGTCCTGAGCTTAGTGACTGGGGAAAGGCACCTGGATGCCTGAGCTACATCAAGCCACAGGAAGATCTGAGAGGTTGGAAAGGAAATGTGTTTTGTCCTGTCAGATTCAGCTCAAAGTCTGGGCAGGCTTCAGTCTCTCCGAAAGATCAGGCAGACCCATTCCAGTGGTTTCAAAAGGGCCCCTGAAAGCCTGGTATTTTCGTCAGCATCCTAGAAAGACTGGTATGTTCATCATCTTTAGTGACTCTTTTTGCACAGGACTTCTATCTGGAATCAAAGTAATAAGTAGGTGACAAGAAAAAAAAATTAAACCCACCACTGTTTACTGAGTTAAGATGAATGTTCCTTTGGGTCAGTCATGTTTAATAGGTGCAAATGAACCAATCTTACATAAAAGTCTAATCTCTTATAAAAAAAAAAAAACAACAAAAAACCCAAACAACAATGCACCACTTTTTAGTCTTTACAGTCTTGTAGCAATGAGTTCCACAACTTAGCTATATGTTTTATTTTAATTCCACTTCTTGATCTCCCCTAAGCCCCCCTCAGATAGTGACCTGAGAGTCACTCTCTGCTTTTGGTTAATCTCATCTTCCTCTTTCATCTCACTATAAACCCAAATGTTTTTCCCATTTTAAAAAAGACTGCTCCTCAACTGCCACTGCATTTCCTTCTTGTCTCTTCCATTTCAAAAATCTTGAGTTTTTCCTGTTCAAATTCTTTTTCTGCATCCTTTTCAATCTGACTTCCACACCACTAAGGCTGGAAAATTGCACTTGAATTTCCCATGAGGCTATTCTGACCACTGAGGCACTGCATAAAAAAGCAGCAGAGGCATTAATTCCTCTTCCAGATGTGCTTTCTCTGGGAACAGCAAATTTTCACAAAGCTGCACCTTATTATTCTCTGCACAGCCAGACCAGAATTCTCCTTTTTTTGTGTGTGTGTGTGAAGCCTACAGCAAACAATGCTAAGACTGCAGCTTGTTTTAATGTTCCATTCCACTTCCTTACATCCATCTGCCATATATTTTTTCCCCCTCTGAAACTTAGTGAAACATGTATTTTTTTGTCCTGTGCTTGTGCCTCTCCTCATACACAGAACTCTGCTGCGCAGCTGAGACTCCCAGATGCTACCAAGCTGCAAACAGTACTAATAACTTCACATCCTGCAATCAGTTTTTTGAATGTGGAATATATATAAATTTCCTCTTCATATGCAATGTGAATCAAATTTTGTCACAGGTAGAACGGCACACTTGCAAAAAGCCAGGTGCCTATTGGGAGGACGTTAAGTACAAATGCCATCATTTTTAACCAAGGGTTGGTGCCGCATCCGGGCTGGGGCAATCCCCAATATCAACTGAGGCTGGGGATGCTGCAAGCAGCCCTACCCAGAAGGACTTGGGGGTGCTGCTGGGTGAGAGGCTGGACACAACCCAGCAATGTGCACTTGCAGCCCAGAAAGGCAAACGTCCTGGGCTGCACCCAAAGCTGCGTGGGCAGCAGGGTGAGGGAGGGGATTCTGCATCTCTGCCCCCCTCTGCTGAGACCCCACCCGTAGCATTGCATCCAGCTCTGGGGTCCCCAGTACAGGAAGGACATTGACCTGTTGGAGTGAGTCCAGGAGAGGACCACCAAGATGTTGAGAGGGATGGAGCACTTCTCCCATGAGGAAAGCCTGAGAGAATTGGGATTGTTCAGCCTAGAAAAGACAAGGCTTTGGGGTGACCTAATTGCAGTCTTTCAGCACCGGCAGGGAGCCTACAAGAAAGATGGACAGGGACATTTTACAAGAGCATGACAGGACAAGGGGGAATGGGCTTCAAAGGAAAGAGGAACAGAGTAGCTTTAGATTAGATATTAGGAAAAGCTTCCTTACTGTGAGGGTGGTGAGGCACTGGAACAGGTTGCCCAGAGAAGCTGTGGATGCCCCGTCCTTGGAAGTGTTTAAGGCCAGGTTGGATGGGGCTCTGAACAACTCTGAACTCTGACGTAGTGGAAGGTGTCTCTGCCCACGGCAGAAGGGTTGGAACTGGATGATCTTTAAGGCCCTTCCAGCACAAACCATTCTATGACTCTATGACTTTCTCCCATGCTATCACTCATTTTTACAATATTTTAGCCCTCTTTAATGAAAGGGATGAAGCTGAGATACTTCTCCTCCTTTAAAAAGAGTTCTAGTGAGCACTAAACCACTTTTCTTTCTCGATGCAAGTTAAGGTCATTGTGACTGCTTGACAGGGGTTACCACCAAACTGGAGACTGAATTAGGGCATGCTGAGATGCTCACCATTCAGCTACTTATTTACATGCACACAGTGAAATACACCAATTAATCCCAGAAGCTCAAATTCTACCTAAGCACAGAATGAGATTAATAAAATTATACAATAAATAAAGTGGGGAAAGAAAGATGTAAATACAGGTGAGAGTGACGGAATTTTTGACACTGAAAGGAGGAAACACTATCAAGACAGATCCAGATCCTGCAGACATAGGTTTGAATAACTCAAGCCCTCTGTGCAAAAATTTGTTTCCACATCTGAGGTTCTGAAACCAGAAATGTGTGAATTTTCAGCTGATTCTTTCTCTGTAAGAAGCCACCATAAATGAGTCATGAAAAATTTTAAACTCTGCAAAAATATGCTTGTAAGTAGAATAACACCATAAACATAGATGAATGCTCATTCATGCTGTACTTTCTGCAATGGACTTGCAAGTCACTGTCAGATGATTTTTTTTCATAAGATGTTTCATTTTTCTTACATAATTTAGGCAGCTCAAGGCCCGTGCATTATCTTGATCTAAAAGAAAAAAACCCCTCCATATACAGAGTTTTGTCTTATTCTGGCAAAACTCCCCCATGAAAGAACTGATGTGCTTTAAACACGCCACTAATGGTACAGTAAATTACATTTTCACATTTGGAACATTGTAATAGATTTCTCTACAGAGTGATTTATCACTCAACAATTAGGAACCCTAGGGAATTAGATGACCATTTTAAATTTTATCAGCTTGTTTCAATAAACTGTTAATGTGACCCTAATGTTTGGGAAGCACTTTAATATAATCAGATTTCAGTTGTTCAATCTACTGACATTAATGGCTACCTCATTAATCATAGGATTCTCACTGAGACCTCAAAGGCTGTACTAAGTTCAGTGGACCAGTTCTTATAAATACAACAGGCAATTTTCAACAGGGAATAACTCTCACTTTAACTGCAAAACATTGTGTTTTGTTATCCTTGAAGAGTTGACAAGGTCATTTAATAATCCCTGAAAGTTTAGAAAAGCTTCATTTTTGTGTAGTTCATTTTTATTTGTAAAGTGGTCAATTAAAAATTGTAAGAATTGCAATCTCATGCTATAAACAAATAGTGCAGCCTAAGAGGTAAAACATGGGAGGAAGACTATGTAACAGTCTGTGTACAAATGGTTCAGAATGTCTACCACATGTACCCAGGGACAGTGACGTTTCCTCCCTGAAAGCACTTGTATCCTGCTGTGGTGGCTCTCACCTTGCCAAATGCACCACTAATTACTGATAAAGTTACCAAGCTGTAATCTATTACCAGAGTATTGCAGTGGCTTCCCTACCACCACCATCGAAATATCTTGTTGTCCTGAGTTGTTTAAGGGAAGACCATACCAAAGGCTTTGTATCAGACAGGGTGTTAGAATTTGCATTGCAAGGTCTAGGGAAATTTTTATGACTGTTCTTATAAACGTCTTGACTGCAGGTGTCCTTATGGGATATGTCAGGAAACACACAAGATATTTCAGTGCAAACCAGGAAGAAGGGTGTGGGAAAAGGATGTGAGAAGATATTAAAACAAATTCTGAGAAATTAGGACAGCAGCAAAAATTACTAGTGTCATAAAGGACTGTGAATTCAGTTCAGGACTTTTTCCCATTCTAGTTGCTCAAACAGGTTTAGCAGCTAATGACCAGTTTGTCAGCCTTTGATGGACAAGCAGAATGTTAGATACTTTCATTGCCTCTGAAAGAAAACAGTTTTCCTAATGAAGTGTCTTCTGGAAATGCAGGAGCCAATAATTGCTCTTAACACACAGTCTGAGAGTACCAAACAGTAGTAAGCACTGAAACAGTTAATTTTAGAAGCCGATTTTAATAGTTCCTGGTTTCTTTATTGGTAGTGTAATCTATTTTTGGTATATATACTTGATAAGTTATTCACTTGACAGTCAATACAGTTAATGTGTACTTGCCTTATTTGCTGAGTTAATCTGTCCAAGACAGGTACATGGTTGCAGGCCAAAGAGGGTATGTACAGTATTGACATATTTATCTAACAGTTTGTTGGGGCTTCAATAAAATTTGAGTTAGAGTGCCAGTTCTTTAAGACATTAGAAAGAGTCACACATTTTGATTCCTTCTTTGATTAGTAATGAAGTTAACAAAGACTACTAAATTAGGTCTATTTTTCAAATACAATTGCAATACCAAAATATTACTTTGATCTTATCAGGTAGATGTGTTCAGAGGAGGAAATGTTAGCAGCACTTCCAATAAACTGGAAGGGAGCAACATAAAGCCATACAGCAGAAGTAATTGTATATACAGCACCCAAGAAAGGGATGCAGCAATTCACAGGTATGTTTTCAAGGTCAGTGAAAATAAGCAAGGAACAGTAAAAGTCCCAGGATCGCTATCCAAGCACCTAGGCTATCCAAGCACTACACCAGGCCCTTTCCTTAATGCCTGTCTTAAAAAGGATCAGATTTTTTGCTATAAATGCTTCCATTGAAAGGTACTCCAGTCCTTCTGTTCTCAAATATTTAGAAATCCTCTTAGTAATAAAATAAAAGTCATCCATGGTGAGTTTTATCACTGTATTACTCTTTCACAAAAGTATGACCATATTCCTTTTGCTATTTGACTAGCTTTATCATCTAGCTTACATATTTTCTTACCAGGCATTACCATTCCCTGGGCATATATCCCACCAAACTCCAAGTCTTCTATTCACTGCCATACAAAATATATCTTATTTACATGAGTATCCAAAGTTTTTCCTTGTCTGTTCCATAGTCACCTAATTCTTCTGGAACATGGCTGATGAATCTTGCAGAAGGGTCTCATCAGAAGAGAACCCAATATTGGTGTGCAGAGGGCTATGACAAACACATAATGGTGAATTTGTAATCAGTATAGAAAAGCGGACTTTGATTAGAGAATGAGAGCTGCTGTTCTGAACTAGCCAGATGCACATAGGTGTGGCTATAGGAGAAACTGTACGAGGACAAGAATTAGAGACAGTAAATTCACAAGGTAAGCTATTAGGGACAATGTGTGAGAGTTGGGATTAGCGAGGACAGAAGTAATGCTGTAACAGCCAGCATCAGAAATTTGAAAGGTTCTTTAATACAGGACCTTTCTATAATACACAAGTGCAGGGACAAAATGGACAGAAGAACTTCATAGAGGTGACTGGGGAGACAAAAAAGAACTAGCAGAGAATACAGCACAATGATGAAACAGACCAGAATGAAGATACAGGAAAATGAACGGCACTACAAGATTTGGAGAGATTAGGTCATTTTAATTTTGACTAAAACCCTAAAAAAAGATTCAAACCGTAATCTGTTAGTGGTTATGTATGTGGCCTTGGCTGATGGTCCAGTGCAGGAGTTACCTGATATATGGCTTTAGCGTGAAAGGTGACATTTTTAGTACATGTTATCAGCAGTGATCCATCACAGCATAACATGTAAGATTACCCACTGGAACCTGGTCGTTTTGCTCAAGTGATTTTATTTATAGTTTGTGCAGATGTAGATGAAGCAGTGAATCTAGGCTAGCATTGGACGACTTGAACAAATGAAGCACCTTCCTTCTGAATTGTGCTTTGATAGATAGAGGGGGTACTGTCAGTTGAATATCTCACACTGAACAGCTAGTGTAGGCTCTAAAGCGACACGTAACTCCAGGGCACAGATCTGGCTGTTTGCTCTGTGTTTTGAGAGGCAGCGAGCATAGTAAGTGTTGATGTTTCAAGGTAGGATGGCATTGCTTGTATTTAATTTATTTTGGTCTTTCTCACTGCTGTTTGGGAAGGAATGGCTTTGAACTCTTAATTGTATATTTTGTTTTTAGCAGAGCACAGACTCATCCTGTCCTTTCTCACTCCCCCTCCCTTTCTCCTGCAGTCCTCACTTTACTGCTTTCTTCCTTCTATCTTGCCTTTCATCTTCCACCCTGACAATAAACAGTCTGGAGTTGAATCCAGAGAGCAGAAATAGCTCTGATTCCCTCCCCATCCAATACAGATCCCAATAAAACTTTAAAACGGCATCCAGATCTTGGCTGTGTGGAATAGGGTCTGTCTCTAGCACAAAAGAAAGCACACACCACAATTAGTCAGGGAGGGGGATTTTCCTCGAGCAATCCTCCTCACTAAAGAAGGTGCTTACTCCCACATTAGCAAGAATGTTTTTGTATGAGGAAATGAGAACTAGTAATGGAAGCAGCAGCAGCTTGGGAAGAGGTGGAGCCTGTGCAGAAAGGATGATGAAGATGCTAAGGATTAAGAGCCTGGATGCCTCTTGATGCATCAGGTATTTATGTCAGTAATTCTCATTAGATTTAATGTGAATAACAGTCACAAATCCCCTGAGGACTGAGAGAAGAACAGATTCCTTAATGTTTCCATGAGGAATACTTTGAAACCTTCATAAAACATTCATATTTGATGGAAAGGAAAACCTACTTTAATAAAACATGTTTACCACTATTATACAATCAGCAGTTGGTATTTTATCTGCTTGAGTATAATGTATAACATACTTGCATTGTTATTATATATTATTAGGTTAAGATTGCTTTGCTTTATATTACTGGTTTGTTTATCTAACATTAACAGTTCATTTTACTGTAACCTCAAAACTGAGCATTTTAACTAAAACAGTGAGAATGAACCCAACTTTACAGAACAGTTTCTTCTTCTTTCTCTGAGACTCTGTTTCTGTATGTAGCTTCAAGGGCAGACATATGTGCCACAGAACTGATGAAAGAAATCAAAGCAATTGCTGTTTAAGGTTTATTTTACTGCCTTAAAGAAAGTCGGGGTCCGGTTGGGGTCCCTTGTTCTGGGCACTGAATAAATGCAGGAGATTTTCAGAAGGCTAGTTTGTTGACTACAAAGGTGTGTCACAAAACACCTGATGTGCTCTAAGGTACTTCACTTGGCTGCTTCCAAAGGCAAAATATCCTGCAGGCTCTGTGCCTTACACTGCCGGTCCTGGGAAGGGGGTGGGGAGTGTCTTAATACACCACAGCATGCGAAATAGCATTAGATGCCTAAATTCAGGCACCTTAATCCCATCTTTAAAACATTTGATACTTCCAGAATACATCCAGGAACATTTTGCTTGTGACTGCACACCATCAACGTCCTTTGGCTACAGAGTAGCACAAGACCTTCATAAAACAATGCACACAGCTACTTAAAATACTCCGAGTTGCATATACACTGGTACCAAAATAGATAGAAATAATTCTGAGGAGAGTAAGAAAAGCAAGCTCTGCTCTGTAAAAACCTTTCTCTGTCCCAATGTAATCACTTTACCACAGTATTCCAAGTCAAACTCATGAGTACCTTCTGTTGATGAAATTTACTTATCATAGGTTATTTTTAATTCATGCTTGTACATTTTAGAAATTGAGGATAAAATGTATTCAAGTTCCTGTGCAGCTGGGGAAGTAGAGGTGTGTGCTCCTCGTGTTTTATATACCTTCTAATGGTTGCTGGCATTGCAACCATTGTGAAAGTCAGAGTAGTACACACCTAAAGCTCACATATCATGAGTAAAATCTGCAACACTTCTTGAGGAAATGTTAAAATGTTCAACATCCATGTTCTCAACAAGTAAATAACACATTATAGGGCTACATTATGACCAGATTATATCTATTAGTTACTGCTGTGCACCATGTAAATCTCCAGATTCCCCTGGGAAATGAGAAAAATCATTTCAGACTTCAATAACTAACAATCAGTTATTGCTCTGGGCAATAATAAAGCTGAATGCAATTACCTAAAGTGAAGTTAGCAGTGTAACAAATGAAATACAGATTTCTTCCTCTCCTAAAATAAATGTAGCATCTCCTCATCACACACTACTGCATGGTATAATAGGGTCTTCTAAGCAGTGTTTTGTCTGAACAGCCTACTTGAGATTTGAAATATATGTGAGTAAAACTTATATAAAAAGTTACTTTTTATGACATCACTTGCATGATTAGTACTAGAAAAAGACTAACGGCTAAAAAACTGAAAAAGCAAAGCAGTCATTCTAGAAAAACAGATCTAAAAAAAAGATTCTCTGCTCCCAGAAGTACTCCTCTTTGCACAGTAAAGACAATTTACCCCAAAAGGGAAGTAGAATATTTCAATTCATAAAATGCCTTTGATCAGATTTTTCTCAAAACACGTTAGAGCTGTAAATGCAGCATTTCAGTCTTCATACTTATCCTACTTCCTGTCACATTAATTTATTATTTATTCTGCTAACATGAAAATATTCAGTCTGTTAAGAAGGTAAAAATGTTTTTCTTATAAGTTGATTTTTAAAAGAAGAATTTGAGAACTGAAGTCCCTAGAAGCTAGAACTTTTCTTAACTTAGCACTAGATTGTATAATATAAAGCATATGCATAAATGTTTGCAGGATGAGAATTTTTGCATATAACTCTGGAATTAATAATATTTCAATAAGAATGAAGATATTAGGTACTAGATGAAGGATGTACAGAAATATTCACAACTAAGAATAATAGTGTTTTCAGCTACACTACTTTCGCCTTAGTATGCAGAGTAAGTAATAATTCTCCATGCTGAATAACTGTTAATTAATTACTTGCATGTACTTCCTCTTTGTCACTACGGAATTCAATTATCCTGGAAAAGATTTCCCAGTAGAAAGTTAATCCTAATTCCTGATCTTTTGAGAAACCAGTTTTTTATTTATAAATACAGATTGGGCTTGAACCATGAATGTTCCAGCCATTTTGAGCTACTCAAGACTTTTTTACACCTAATGTTGAAGTAATAGCTTCTTATTATGTAATGGGGCATTTTTTCATATTTCATCCTCAACTGATGTAGACATCATTAAACAGCTCCTTGGAAGCTAATGACCCCCTCTGAAATTGTGTCCACTATTTAGTTGCTGGAAGCTAGCTCATAGTGTTACATGAAGCTCATTTTCAGATATTTTCAGGCAAAGAATATCTTTCTTGTTGTATATTTATATGATGCATTGTTGCCCTGGTTTTTGTTAAGCCTTCTGTTCTTAACCTTGGAGTCAGATTCTTTCACATAGTTTCATGTAAATAACAGCCAATGTTTACTTAACGGTATTTTCTGTTTTTCATTCCTTTTGTGATAAGAAAACTTCGATGAGCATCTTTCTTCTCCAGTGGGATTGAGAAGGAAGTGACATGCTCTCCAATCCCTGGTGGAGTTGAGAATTGTATAAGAACGTGATATATGTAAATAATAAAGTCATTCCCCTCCTTTTCTGCTGAACCTGGCAGGTGTGAGAGCCTCTTTATTGTATTTTCCCAGACACAATGCATAGTTCAACATATCATTACTATCAGTATTAGTAACAATATATGTACAAAATGTGTTGAAGCAATTCCAGTTAGATCTGGCTGCCATTCATTTCAGTACATGTTTTATTTGGATAAAGATACTGAATAGATGGCTCACTTCATCTATACTACCCTTGAATACCCTTCTGAGGTAATTTTAGCTTATATTTAGATCATCCTGATACAAATCTCATTAAAAAAAAAATAAGATCTATGCAGTCATTAAAGCAAGACAATATCAAGAAGAGTCTCAATATACAGCAGATAGGATAAAACATTACAGTGCAAAGCTGCATTGTTTTGGTTCAGTATTGTCTCAGTTAACTGGAACAGTGCTTGGCAATTATTAGCAAGGTTTGAGAAGTTACAGCTTCTTACTGCTCTAATCTTATTCTACCACTGCAAAACAAGGAGGAACACAGGGATGCTCTCCATGAATGCTGTCTACCACTATGTTCTTAATATTCAGTGTCCAAACTGTGGGTTTGACAATGTTTAGACACAGGCGAGAATGAAACCCACAAAGCCATATCTCAGCAAAGGGGAATTCAGGACCCAATTACCTTACATCTTTGGACTTGTGGCCAGACTGGAAACATGGGTTATGTCTGTACTTACTGTAATGGTTTGAAGTGCTGACAGAAAAAGCATCCACATTATCCTTGAATTCAGGCTGTGTAAAAATCCCATCTGTTTTCCCTCACAGGTGATGCCAGGATCTTTCTAGGAAGGATCCTTCTGTCTTGTGTCAATCATTATCAAAGGGAAAAGGTGTTGGGATGGGCAGGCAGCCTTGCCAGGAACAGCAAGCCAGACACACAGCGAGTGAGCTGGTGTCCACGTGGCTGCAGAGCACTTGCCACCACTTCTGCTGTCATCCCTCCCAACAGTGGAAAAGGACCAGCAGCAAACGTGGTCAGGGGGACACTCTGGAAGTTGCTCTCACACTTCAGTGGTGTGTAGTCACAGCACATCCCATCAAGTAGGCAGAGGCTGTCAAGCTAAAAGACTTGTTTTCTAATTGCTAATTTGTTATTAAACTTATTAGGGAATTTTGGCAGTCCACTTGTGTTTGTGGGAAGAAATGGTGACGGGTGACCTTCCTAGTAACAAATCAGTAGAGCACATATTAAAGATATTAGGAAGTAGAAAGTGAACACATAAAACAGCTTTTATTAAAGATACACTTCTAGTAAGTTTTTTCTGGGAATGACAGTGAGCCACAGATCCTTTAAAATTTTCACCAAAGCTCCAGTTAGGAATATAAACTCATTTTTGGTAAAAAAATGAGAACAAAAAGGTTGGCCAATAGCAAATAACATTGAGGATGGAATTAAAAGAGTGATAAGAATCCATTTCTGCTCTGGAACTGTTAAACCATTTTAAATGAAGTCAAACAAAGAATTACAAGTGATACTTAGAAAGGTGGAAAGCTTTATTCTGAAAACTAATGTTTTGAAACTATTATGGTCACTGCTTCCAAATGATTCAAAGCAGTTTGCCAAAGCAAAGCTTTGACAAAGTACATGCTTAGTTGTTGGATATAAAATCATGTAATAAAATAACTTCCAGAGTTAATGACATACTTTAATTCTGAATTTGTCACTGGTGGGATCATGTTTGGAATAAATCATGCACTTCTATCAACTGTATTTTGAAAAGCATTTTGATAAATTAGGCAGACTGCAAAAGACAGCTGTAAAAATTATGTGAGAGCTGAAGGAAATGCCTAGTGGTAAGAAATCTTAGCAAAACTTCCCAAATCTCAGTTTATTAAAAGTAGGGTTAGACTGTGGTCAGATTACAGTATATAAGCACCTTCCCAGTGAAAAGATGCTGAAAACTTCTCTGACAGATAAAGACAGAAGAAGATGCAATGGCTGAAAGAGGGAATGAAACAGATTCAGATCAGATACTAGGAACAGCTTTTTTTGGCTATTATTTATTGGTTTTTTTGATCTGAATTACAAATGAGATTAACCATAGGAACAAACCGCAGCAGAAAAACATCTGATTCTCCTTCTCTGGATTTTCACAGCTCCTTTGGAGAATGTACAACACATTTTGTTCTGACTTATGTCCCTATGCTCAGCAAAACTCAGCACAACAGTGAGTTGACAAGTTTTCATAGCACAGCATATACAGATCTCATCAAATGATCTAACATTCACTTCTGGCTGTAAACTATGAACCTGCAGAATGTAGACAACATTGTACTGCTGTCTGTGACAAACTAAACTTTCTCTGAAATACATGTCACGAGGAGTGAGATAAACCTCTGTAGGAGCCATAATTACTTTGGTCTGTATCATGTAATCATTTAATTGAATAATTTTGTCAATTGTCTGTAAAATTTATTAATTATATAAAAGTTTAACACTGTCCACATTAAACAAACATTAAGTGAGAAGAACTATTTCCAAGTAGCCTTAACCACTAATTATAATTTAAATGCTACTCTGGTGGCAGTAAATTTAACAGAAAATCTTCTGTAAAAAAGATTTGTAAAAAGAATGTCACATTTATTCACTCAAGATGCAAATCTATACATATACAGAGTTTTACCATATACTGAGGTATGGAATTTCTGACTAAATTAAGAATTTACTGTCAGAAAGGAACAAAAGCAGGGCTCATCTACAAGGCACATTGGCCAGGAGCTGGAGGGAGATGCAGGGCAGGAACTGCCCTCACCAGCAGGACCCAAACTCAGGGCATCAGTCCTGATGGGCAGAGAGTGGGAGATAACTGGGTCCACTGATCACCACAGGGAAGGCAAAACAAGAAAGCAGGGCCACAGTCCAGCAAAGACCTCTATTTTTAACCTGCTGCCTGGGTTTGTTTTTTTCACTTGTGTTTCACTTGCTGTCCTCTTCTTCTTTAGATTCGGGAAGCAGCAAAAAATTGCTCCTTATTTACACACGCAATTACTTTCTCAAATTATCTTTTTTCCCAAGATGAAGAGTGTTCATCTGTTTAATCTCTTTTTCAGTAGTCAAATCTGATCATTCTTGTTACCCACCTCTGTAATGCTTTTAGGTTTTAGGTGTCTTTCCTGAGACAGGATGACAAGATACAGTGATACATACTGTGGTATAATATGGACTTCTGTTTCGTTCTGTCCTTGGTTCCATTCTAAGCAATTACGATTATTCTATTTTGATTTTATAATCTATTCCAGGCTCTGAGCTGAAGTTTTCAGAGCTACAGTGACTTCAGGATTTCTTTCTTGACTGGTAAACACAGAGACAGAAGTACAGTGAACTCTGCTAAAGGCTGATCCTGGGCACTTGCATTTGATCATCTGTGCTACCAAGGCGCCACGAAGTCACCAACACAGTGTTGGTTTGGCCAGCTCTCTGCCAAACTATTCCCAAACACGGTTCAAGCTTCCTGAAGCACGAATCATCACCCACTAGGAATGATTACTGACAGGTTGCTGGCATGCAGACACACTGTTCTAGATGGTTAGAGGGCACGTGCCATGACCTCAGGGTCAAAACACATCCTGAACAAGACACGCATGTATGTTTAGGTGACAAAAGGAAGACAGGGAAAATGTGAGCTCATTGCTCAGTGAGATAGGGGTCCTGGTTACACAGGCCATGGTAAAGGCTGAGGTACTGAAGGGGTACCTTTGCCTCAGTCTTCACTAGCAAAACGGGCCTTCATATTCACAGGTCCCAGAAACCAGGGTAAAGAGAAATGAAAGGTTGGAGCACTTCCCCACTTTCTACTCCATTAGAAACAAAGATGAAATTTCAGGACCCACCCTCGCTAGGAGAGGGTCCTAAGGATTCTGCCGTTGGATAACTGGTGTAGGACAAAAAGCTCTCTGTTTATCCTACTGATGTATTCAACTCCCTATTAGCTACTGGGACAGTAGTGTAGAAAGGGGGATGGTGCATACTTCACTTAAAGCACACATCTGGGATGGGAGAAAATTAAGTTGAAGTCCAGACGTAATAGAATGCTTTATTATTCATACAAATTGGAGGAGATTTCTGTGGGAAACTGAGGAGAACTGTATCAGCCTCGTAATTTAGGGCACTATCATGCAATGCGGAAAATATGGATCCCAAATTATATTACAAATAATTTAAAAATTGTAAATAGGTTTTTGTTTCCTGGATGACCACACTAATATTTGGAGGCAGAGCATTTCTTAGGTTTATTTTGTCATTGCAAAACCCACATTCATTCTTGGAAGCTGAGCTTTTTGTCTGATCCTGTAATAGGTAACTATTATGCTGATACTTAGCAGGTTAGTTTTTTAAAATAAAATGAACCAAACTAGTGTCACAGTAATCTTCAAAATATGCTGTTTTCCCCAATATGAAATACATCATTGCAGTTACCTAATTAAATCAGTAAATAAGAAAATCTTCTCCTACAACAGAGATGACAGTTGTTCAGGTATAACAACTATATGTGTTACACAGATTAATATTTTCAAGCAGAAATTGCAGCAGAAAGATTTTATTATAATGCTATCGATATTCAGTTGGAATCATGACATGCACATACAGATATGTGTGGATGTGTGTGTATATACGTATATAATTATCATTTAAGTGAGTGGGGATATCTAAGTGTCCAAATACACTTCATAAGAATGGAAAATATCATATAGGAAATCTGTTAATATTGTAGAATATAAACAAGGAGTTTTTCCTTTTTTATTCTTCAAGGCCCCCAAACAAATCACAGCTTACTTCTGTCTTGTAATAAGGCCTATTCCAAAGACCTATGATGCTTCCAACTGACTCAACAGGCTTTGGATCTGGCCCTAAAGCAGTAAAACCTTTGTGGAATGTTTATAGATAACGACTTAGTCCGCGCCAACTTAAGGAAAGCAAAAGGAAATAAATTAAATGCCTCTTCCAGTGACATAAGTCTCATGAAGAATTAACTAGGATAAGCACTTACTCTAGTTGGTACACTGTCAATCTGAACAATGCAGACAAAAATAATAATTAAAACATAGCTTCATGCTGAGATGAAACTTTCAAGAGTGTCTACTGTGTTAAGCTTATGATTTTTTCTGGTTTTGTATTTGCAAGCATAATTACATCCCAGAAGCAACAGGAGCTGGAGCTTGTCAGTCCCCATTTCCCCTTCCGATAGGAGATTAATTTCTTTACACAGAAATCCAAAAGTTGATGGCAGAGCAATAATAATAATGTAAACAAGTTTTTTATTCTTTTAATCTGGAATGCATAATTTAATGGCATAGTTGTATAAATAATGAAAATATCACTTCTACTTTAGACAATTAAGGGTAAACTGAAGGTAACATTTAATGTAGTATTGATTGACCGCATCAACAAAACAACGGCAGACATCTGTATGGATGAGGGCAGCTAGGAAAATGCTACCAAGTCTATCAATACAGATTAAGTAGGGGTGGGATGGAGCAGACTTGATGGCTCAGAGTCCTGGTAATGGAATATGAAGCCTTTCACCTCCAGCACACTAACTTGAGCCAGCCTAGGTCAGTCTGTCACTGAAAGTCATTACCATCAGATGGTTCAGTGAAATGAGTTTGTCCTAATGGCAGGCTGTCTGTGTCACAAAATGCACCATCTATCATGACTGACATCATGTTGAGATTTTCAGCTGGAAGGCTGGAAGGAGAGAGGATGGGCTGCACAACCCTTCTATCCCTGCAGGAAGCATGGCTAAGGACAGTTGTCTGGGGCTATGCTGCAGGGATTTTAGGAATGTCTGATTTTAGGGATAGTGGTGTCAACCACTAACCTATCATACAGCAAGAGGAAGGTATCTGTGCTGAAGAAATTGGAACCGAAATGTAAGACTAGACATGAACTAACAGGCAGAAATACTAAGTACTGGAGAAGCATGATATGAGTAGGCACAGCACACCAGCAGCACGAAGTTCCAGTAGCTATCCTGCTGTACCTCTCTTTTGGATGGATTTGAGAGAAACAGCGACATGTGGGGAAAGCAAAACAGAATTTGTAAAAAAAAAGAAGTAGTGGAACCAGAATTCTTTATTAGGCAGAGGCGAGAAATTACATATAAAAGCTAAGTGAAAACAAGACAGGATAGGAATAAAAGATTTGGAAATGAAGGCAAAGTGTGTACACAGCCAGTATAGAGATTGGAGACATTGGAGAGATGCAAAGTGAGGAATTACACGGATAAAGGGATGAGCTAAGGCGATTATTTCTTTCAGTAGCAGTTCTGGTGGGATATGAGAAGAGCAAGACTGTATCTGTCAAAGCCACCAGAAATTACATTGTTAGGAAGTGACAGGAGCATGAAGAGACTTTTAGTTTTGTGGTTAGAATATTGTACCTTTTAGAAGTTCTGAAGTAAGGTACTACCCCAAAGTTTCAATGTTAGACTGCATAGTAGATCCAATCAAATAGCTGTTTTATTTGCAACATTCAGGTTAAGTTTAGGGTAAGAGATGGGACAGAACACTTACTTGGTGATAGAAAAATTAGTAGAACAAAAATAATTACGAACATTGTTTCACATCTTTGAGCTTAATTTCGTGGTTAGACATACATGAGCACATATCACGTTAGACCATAGAACAAGTTGCTGCACTTTGGGGAGATAGTTTTCTGTATGTTAATTTAATCTGTACTGTCAACTTGGAACAAAGATGCTGAGCATCATTTCCCAACCTTTCACCTAAACTAAGTAAACTCTTAAAAGCTCAGGAACTGATTGTCGGAGCTTTGCAAAAGATAAATTAAAAAGGAAATCTATTTTCAATGGGCTTAACTACACTTCTGTTAAAAAAAGTTTCACTAATCATAAACTTAAAAATCATTGCACATGATGAGAACAAAAAGGGACAGATTCTTGTTAATTTGCTAGAAGAAGCTGAAGATCTTGTGGAAGAATGAAAACAGGAGGGAAACCAGGAAAATACAGTCACTGAAAATAATGGCTGATACATTGCCTTCAAAAAATTGTGAGATAAAACTATGTAATTTAAAAATACATTTAGAGTTTTACACTAATCTGATCCAGGGATATGACAGAAAATTGATGGGTGTGGCAAGACCAACAAAAATCCCTCTCTGATTGACATACATTCAGTTACAGTCACGTAATAGTGATGGTACCTCCTTCTCTTTTTATACCTGTAAGAAAAACATTACAAATATTCTAGGACACATATACTCCATCCAGGCTGCTTCTTATCCCACAAAACACAGCAAGCTTGTCAGTAGCACTTCATCATCTAAATGTCAACTGCCTCTCTGACCATTCTGTTCTGACCAGTGTGAATCCCTTCTTGCAGAAAAAAATTGACAGTGGGAAACAAACAATTTTCCCATAAAATGAGGATTAAGAATGAAAACATGAAACAGCTAAACTGAAATGATGAAAACATCTCAAATGGTGAAAAGAGCTCATAGAGCTCTTTTTCATGAAGTCATAAGTCCTTATGGCTTCTTTACAGACTAAGTATCGAGGCTGCTGCGCATACACTGGTTTATCACTTAGAAGAACAACTCAGTAGTGAAATAAATATTGTGATTAGGTCAAATTAGGTGAAACTGAACTAGAACCGGATGTATTTTGCTACTAGGACTCACCAGGACAAACTCCTTAGCAGTGGTTCAGATAATACAAAATAATGTAGCCAGGAACACCGATTCTGGTATTTTTTCATGGGATTTTTTTGATTGTGATTCCACAGTCAAAAATCATGTGTAACTTCATTTGAATGTGATTGCTGTTTTTTATATAATACTATATTTAAATATCCGTGAGCATAATCATGACTTGAGTTCAACTGAATCATATTAAAACAATCAAAGAATCAAAATATTTTACATGCATATGATCCCTGTCCTACCATTAGGAGTCTGAATGAAATAAAATTATTGTTGAAAATTCTGAACACAGAAGTTAGAAAAATCAGAGGAGGTGCCCACAGCGGTTGTGGTAACTCCAGTCCCAGAGGGGCACAAGATTTCTTGGGAAGAAAATGTAAGGTTGTGTCCAGTGACCTACCACGCTCAAAGCAGAAAAATACCCTCAGTGTGAGATTTCTTGGCAAAATAAAAGGGTACAAAAAAAGTATTTTGTCTCACCACTCAAAATCAGGATAGGCTATCCTTCTGTATCATTTGAAGCATCTATCAAGCTTGCTATAGAAATGACTGAAGAAAACCCTGGTTTGGTATGCATGCAAGACACAAACTCTGATTAATCAACTTTTCAGCAAGCTCATTCTCCATTCTACACTTGTCATCTAGAAAGATGGGAAAGTTCAGCTGGGTATGGCTTTCACTTCCAAAGCTGCAGAGGTAAACAAATGCAGATATTTCTTTTTCTGTGTATCTTTCTTTACAGAAGAGTGTTACACTTGGTTATCAAGTGCCATTNGGAGGGCTCGCGCCGGCGGCGCGCGCGGCCGGCCCGCTGACCGCCGCGGGCCCGCCCTGCCATTGGCCGGCGGGAAGCACGCGTCCCCGTGATTGGTCAGAGTGCGCTGTCAATCCGGGCGGCCCCGCCCCTTCCCCGACCGCGGGCTGAGGGGCTGGGGCTGGGCGGGGGTCNGTAATACTAATCAGTAAGCTGTTCCGAGAGTCGGTGGTTTGCTTCTTGCACGGAAGTAAAAGAATCATCTGTTGCAGAAGGCCCAGCACCATCTCAAGGTAGCCAAAAAATTACCTGTTTGTAATTTGCCGCGTGTTTTGTTTTCAGGACTTTGAATGTAAAGTTCCCACTGAAGTGGCCTTGTGATGAGTGAGGATGGTGAGATGCTGGANGTGGGGCCATGTTCGAGGCCTGGCCTGGGCACTCCAGAGGGGCCGAATTGGCCGAAGCCTGCGATGCCTCCATGCGGGGATAGTTCACGGTTTTCCGTCGTGAGCACGACTGCTGATATGCTGCCGGCCCCTGTGGTGTGGTGTGAGTGAGTGAGTGAGTGTAATTCTACGATGTGAAGGTGGCTGATTGCTTTTAACTCTGCAAGTCTGAAGCAGCACTTCTGAAATAGGCAGGAAATACAGTGATAAAAAGTGAGCAGAGAGTGTGAGCGAGGCATGTTGAAACACTCCGTGACTTTCAGCCTCCCCCAAAGCATCTTCTCTGGAAAACCCTGCAACACACTCGAGGGCCATAAACAAGCCGGAGCCACCTCGCCACCTCAAGTACCGCGGGGCTAGGGCAGAGCGGGCGGGACCGGGAGGCGGGGACGCTCGGGCAGGAGGTGGCGGGAGGCCCGCTACCACAGGAAGTCGCCCCGCC